>CAUYPK010163352.1:0-43153 GCA_963574355.1 Loris lydekkerianus
TCCACCCCAGGGCCTGTTGACATTTCCCCCAGACCGGGCCTGCAGAATTTCCCCAATTTCTTTATTTGGGCAGTGTAATGGGGGCAAAAACAGGGGGGGCCACCCCCCCCCCCCCCCCCCCAGGACAAGCCTCAAACGCCAGGGCCCCATGGCCTGGAAGCAGGGAGTGAACCTCCCAGCTGCGTCCCTGAGGATTCTGCAGGCAGAGCCTCTTGGGTGGCCCTCAGTGCCTGAGTCACAAGAGCCAGAAATCAAGCTCTGTCGGAAGCTCTGTGTAACTCAGACCCAGCCTTCTGCTGACGGATACACCTTGCACACCCAGCAAGGCACTTCTAGTTATGACCACGCAGAGCCATGGGATGCAACAGCCTTAAGTAATAGGCCCCTCTACAGGGCTTCCAGAACCTTCACTGCATTGAAGATTCTCAGGAAGGGAGGAGAATGTGACACCTGTCACCTACATGAGACCACAGGCTCCACCTGTCACATACATGAGACCATAGGCTCCACCTGTCACATACGTGAGACCACAGGCTCCACCTGTCACATACACGAGAGTACAAGCTCCACCTGTCACATACACGAGACTACAGGCTCCACCTGTCACATACATGAGACCACAGGCTCCACCTGTCACATACATGAGACCACAGGCTCTACCTATCACATACATGAGACTACAGGCTCCACCTGTTACATACTTGAGACCAAAGTCTCCACCTGTCACATACATGAGACCACAGGCTCCCGCCCCTCCCCTAACACTGGCCCTGGCCCATGTTCCTTGGGACAATAATGTGACCCACAAAGAGCCTGCTGCTGCTTTCTTCAAACTCAAGCAAGAATAGGACCTCGGTCAGGAGTCCACAGCGGACCTGGACCTTACTGGCGTTGGGTTGCCCCAGGCTGAGAGGGAGGAGGCTGTGGAAGGCAGGTGGAAAATGGAGTGGGACCAGGTCTTCCTTCCGCACCAGGGCCCCCTCACACTTCCTCGTGAGCGTTCCTAGTCAGGAGTCAAGACAGTCAGGGGAGCCCAGCGGTGTCTTATATGGCCCTGGCTCTCTGAAGGAGTCTCCTGAGGAGCTGGTCCAGCTGAAATACAGTGGATGCGGCCTCGAAGGTGCTTCCTACTGCCCGAGGGGTGTGTGCCCAGTGGGGTGGCTCCCGCTCTGCCTGGGATCCTTGTCCTGGCCCCACTTCCACCAGAAACGCTCCCTGAACCCCAGGGCCACTCAACCCCATCCTTAGGTTTATTTCTGTCTGAGTGTCACTGCTGTCCTCATGTGTTCCCAAATCTCCTGAAGGCCCACCCTCCCTGCCCAAGATGAGGTCTGCCTGGGGTCCCCGAGCTTCTCAAGGCTGCGTGGGGTGTGACTGTACCTGTGACAAGGAGGTCTGACGGTGAAGACCCTGGGGGCAGGGTGCCCAGAAAGGTCATTCAGTTGAGACAAGAAAGTGTGTCTGCATTTCCCGAGTTGCTCCTTATTTACTTTAGAAAAATGGCTGGCAGCCACTGGAGCATGCTTACAGAGGGATGCAGCTGCTACATTTCAGGCTGCTGGATGAGCCCCAGCAAGCTGAGGCTGAGCCAGACACGTGGGCAGCAGCTGCCAGAGGCCCACACAGGAGGGCGGGTCCCCAGGCTCCTCACTCCCAGAGCACCGCACTTCCCTGCCCTGGGGCGGGTCTGGGATCTGTCACCTTCTCCACAGGGCTTTGAGCAGCCACTGCCCACACACCCATGTGGGGATGTGACCCACATAGAGTGTCCCCATCCCATAGTGACAAGCGCATGTGCCTCTGCCTCTGGCGGCCTCAGATTAGAGCCACAGAGCTGGTGCAGTGAGGAGGGTGCCACGGAGCTCGGACCCCACAGACTGCAGCTGCCCAGATGCAGACACCCAGCTCAGGAGGCCCTGCCCACCACCGCCACCCCAGGCTGTGTAGGAGCAGCATACATGCTGGCACATGGGCACCCTGTTCCTCACATGTGTGCACACCTATGCTCCTACCTGCTGGCCTTCAACACAGCCAGAGGTCCAGCCGACCTCCTGGGCGGCCTCCCCTACCCCAGCCTGTACTTCTCCTGGTGCTCTGAGCACCACAGGCTCCACCCCGTGACGTCCATCTGTCTGTGTGTCCTTCGTCTGTGTCCCTCACCAGAGTGGCACCTCTAGAGGCCCTGAATCCCTGCAGAGCTATCAGAGCCTGGCCAGGCTGCTCAGGATGTAGATGGGCCGCAGCAGGGCTGGAGGGTCAGAGCTGGGACCTAATCTGGACTCCGGCCAGAAGCTCTTCCCCCTCCAATCGCAGCCCGTTCTGACATGACCACCCTCCCCACCGTCAGCAGGCCCCAGACGCGCTTCCCTCCCGAAGTGTCTCGGAGGGTGTAAGGGGACAAGGAGCTGGAGCTGGAATACTTCTTAAATTCAGGAAGGGAGGGTAGGCCCACATTGTGCTTCTGGTAGGAAGGAGAGAAAGCACAGACCAGTCTGGGGCCACCCAGTCACAGAGAGAAACAGGTGGGGGGAGGCAGGTAGGGGAGGAGGGCAGGTGAGGGGACCTCTTAGGACAGCATGTCTCCACCTGTGGCTAAATGCAAACAATTTCACTGCTTAGTCCTAACATACAGGACACAAATGTGGGGAAGGCAGCGGATCTGAAAATAGCCCATCAGTCCTACTACCTGTGATTTAAAGGGTCCCCCCCAGGGCCCAGGTTCCCCAAGCCCCAGTTGTCAGCTCCAATGTCTCCCTCACCACTTAGCGGGAATAGGAGCAGCCCCTGCCAAGGGGAGCATGTGGACTCAGCTGGTCGAGAGGACAGTGCTGGGCCCCTCGGTTCCTGCAGCAACCGTGTCTGGGTTCCAGCAGCTGCTAAGGGCTGAGGCCACCAAAGGGAAGTCAGGAGCCAGCACAGTGAGGCTGGGCACCCGGTGCCACGCTGGGCTCATGGTATTGAGCTTGTCCTCCACTGGGCCCTGCCTGGGTTCCCTCCCCCTCAGGTGGTACATCCTGAGCCAGGGCCTGCAGGGAATGTATTTCTGTTCAAAGGGTAATGACAGCCCCAACCTAAGGCCGTGGGGCTTGCGTGAGGTGTGCTCCATGGGGGCTGATCTGTCCCTGCTACAGGTAGGAATTGAATGAAGGAGAGGTGCCCGCCACCATCTTCCTCATCGTCACCATCAGTATCTGTCACAAGACTAAGCAGGGACACATGTGCTTGCCCAAATAGGACTTGGGCGACTCCTCCTCAGCCGTTAGCAGAACTAAGTATTCCCACCAGAGCTCAGAGCTGCACAGGGGAAGGGAACCCCATCCAGAGCCTGAGCCCACCTGGGCAGTGCCTTGTCCTTTTCCAAAGGTCATCATCAGGAGAGCCACCACCAGCACCCCGAGACCACACTGAAATTACAGCTGTAAAACTCGGCCAGTCCTGCCCTCTGAGGACTGCCAGTGCTGCACCACCACGTGTGGTCACACACGTCCACCCATGCATGGGTAGCGCCCTGTGTCTTTCTCACATACGTAAGCTCTTTACAGCCAGACAATCCAACAATTGTGATTGTTGAAGGGGGTATGACATTCTCTCAGTCCTGTCCTCTGAAGCTGCAGTCCTCACCCCCAGCCACTGACCTGTCAGGGATCAGGCCACAGAGCTCTGCTGCCCCCTTCCCCCCCATAGAAAAATTGTCATCTGTGAAACTGGTCCTTGGTACTGAAAAGGTTCGAGTCCACTGCCCTAAAGCTCAGCTTGAGTCTGTATCTCAAGAAGGGGCTCCAGGGTCATGTCTGGGAGGAGGAAGAGGGCTCCTCACACACCTCACACCTCCTGTGTGCGTCTGTGCAGGTGCCGTGAGGTGACGTGCACCAGGTGCCGCGTCTGCACTGAGTGAATGGACACGGGGACCGTGGCAAATTGTAGCTCGTGAAGTGTCCGTTTCTGATACTCCACTCTTCAGAGCTCTAAGAGTTCATTGGAATGCTATTTCTCCAGTCAAATGAACTCTCGCAATCCTGAAGTCCCGGCAGGTCCACCCGCCTGGGTTCTCCAGGGACCCCCGTTTCCCTGAACCCCTAACTAAATTAGTTAGTTAATCCTGCTGTCTCGGGCACCAGCAGGACCATCCTTCCCCAGCTCGCCGGTGCATCTGTGGCTGGGTTTGCCACCACTGTTCTCCGCCCACCCCTGCATCAGTGTGGGTGAGAGGGCTTCGTGGCAATGTCACCCAAATTATGAGCCACCATGCTCTGTTCTGGTGGGGCCTCGGTGGGGCACTCACAGCTGAGCCATCACTACAGTAGAAAACATCTGCGTAAACACCCTTCAGAATCTCCGCCCTTCAGTTCAATTTGCCCCAGCCCAATACACCTGCTCCTTCTCAGAGCCTGGAGAAGGCCCTCCCTGTGGGCTCAGAACCCTCGAGGTGCAGGCTCTGTCACCTGCGGGGAGCCTCAGACAGCTCAGCTGCGTCCTCTGAGACCTTTGAGGAGTGGCTCTCCTCTCAGCAGAGCCTGGGTTTTCACACAGTGCCATAAATATTAAGTAAAGACATGGAGAGTTTATTAGCGCCATACTGGGGGGGGGGGGGGGGCACACAGGTAAATGTAAGTCACACATTTGCTGCCACTTCAACTGATTTTTCTTGGACAGAGAGAATGTCCTTGTGGCTTATTACCGACAGGAGAGGCAGTGTTGTTGTGGGGGTATTAGGGGGCAGTGCTGGGCCCGTGTGGGGACAACCCAGAGGGAGAAGCCAGCTTTACGTCCCCTGCCCTGGATGAGGCAATTCGGTATTTTGCTCTAAAATGGGTTTCTCACATTTCTGAGGCAGTGTTTCTCTGCAGAAGGTATGGCTAATGGGCACTGAACATCCATTTTTTTTCCAGACTTTATTTTTTAGAGCTGTGTTAGGTTTATGGGATAATTGGGCGGAAAGCACAGAGTTCCACGGAGCCCCTGTCACTGCACCATCTCCACAGTGTTCACGGCGCACGTTACGTGGTGAGGGGCTTAGGACCAACACGTCATCATTGACCAAAGTGTGCTAGAGGTGACTCAGGACTTGGGCCCCCAGCTTCAGAGTCCCTCTCCATCCCGCCTCTTTACCCCACGCCCCGCCACCTGTCATAGGGATTCTGAGTGCAGACCTGTGTGGGGTCACTGGAGGTCACGAGGTGGCAGCTGGGAATGCTTAGGTGCCCTGGACAGTCCACAGGCACAGCTTTTCCTGGCAGGGTGACAGCACCACCACTGCCTCTCCCAGAGCATCCAAGAGACTCAAGGTGAAGACAAGGGACATGTTGGGTTGCTGCTCACTGGCCTCTGGAAGTCAGATAGAGCCCCAAGTCCCTGTCCCAGATCCCTCGCTGGGCCTTCAACTCCTGTGACTTCCATCTGGAGAGCTCAGGGCCAGAGGTTTTGCTGTTCGGGGGATTCCGGTCCCATTTGTTGCTTCTCCCAGGTGTGAGTCCCTATGGGAGCCCCTTCAGCAGGGGCCGAGGGAGCTGCAGGGGAGGTGCCCAGGTCCCACCCCGACACCCACTACTCCTGTTCCTAAGCCCCAGCTTCCACACCGGAAATGGGGTACTCCAGGCTGCCTTGAGACAGCAGGAAACGGGGCAGCATGGGAAGTGGGAAGAGAGTGGGGGGAAGGACCATGACTCAGGACTGACTATGCTACGCAGTTGTTTCAAGTGAATTCCCTTGTGATCCAGAAAGAGACAGTTCTGGGTAATGGGCACCATGGACACTGTCCACACCACCAAGCCGTCCCTGTTTGTCCCATCCTCCCATAGGCTTTCTGCCACTGGGCCTTTGCACATGCTATTCCAAGGTCCCTGTCGCTGCAGCCCCTGGCCACTGAGGCCTTGAGACAAATTCATCCTCCCACAGGCCCTCTATTCTCCCATCACTCTGTCCTCATTACTGTGATTTTGTTCAAGCTCTGGCTTATTCTTTGGTCTCCCCACCACGCAGGCAGGCTCTGGGCCTGACTCCCCAGACCTAGGTCAGTGTCTGGACTGTGGGTGTGTTTGGATAATGGAGGGAAGGAAAGAGGAAGGGAAAGAAAGAGGGAGACAGGGAAGGAGGGAGGGAAGGGGGGAAGGATGGAAGGGAACGAAGGGAAGGGAAGGAGGGAGGCAGCAGCCTCTGTAGGTTGAAGAAACGTGTCCATTCCCAGCCCGCCCTGCTATACGCTCCCCTCTGGCTCATTTGATCTTTCCCAATTCATCTAACAGGAAAAGTGATGACAAGGTGTGCCCACAGCCACAGCACAATTCTCTAGTGTGCTGGGCCTGGGGAACCACAGCCCACTGCCCCCACAAATGTCAGGCAGGCTACCGCGGACGTGAAGGGCCTGCACCTCTCTCAGGCTGGCTCCTTTCATGGGGCAGCAATTAAAAGTGATGAGGGCAAAGGTTAAACCAGACACCTCCTAATGAGGAAGCTGCACGTCTCCGTGGGTCTCAGGGCTGCACTAACACTGCTGTGTGGCTGCAAGACTGGGGGGTGGGGAGGCTGTGCAGTGATTTTCTTAACAAAGTTGTCTGTGCCTTCCTGGAAAAATGAGAGCAGTGGGTCTCTGCTGTCTAGCCGAGGGCCTGGCTTGGCCACTCCCCACAGGCAGCCCGCCACTGGACTAGACCCTGAGCTCAGAGCTGGCCCAGTGTGGGGAGGGCCCCCACACTCAGGGCAGGGGGTCCCTGACAGAGGACGGTGGCGTTTGTGATGACTGAGGCCCTGCACTTTGCAGGGATCCAGTCAGGCTCGGGAAATTCCTTGAATAAATGAATGCCACCTAGAATGTAAGTTCCCTTCAGGGAGTGGTTTCCTTACCACTGCAGTGGGGGGTGGAGCAGCTCCTCTGTCACGCCTGCCTGTCCGCCTGGTGTGTGCTGGCCCCAGGTGTGCTGGCCCCAGGCGTGCTCCACGTGCTGCACACACCCAGCCTCAGGATATGGAACATAGGACTGTGCATGGACACTGTGACTGTCTCGGTGGTAGCCAAGGGCTCCTAGCGCTCCCTCCAGTTCCGGTGCTGTGGCCTCATGAAGCCTCCCAGGCTCACCTCCCACCCCAACTTGAAGGAGCCCCTCGCCCGTCCCTGGTGCTTGTACCATATATCCCTGGCCCTTTGGGCTGGCTGCTGGGTGTGGGCCCTTCCCCCTTGACACCTATGTGGGGTTTCTGTGCTAGTTCATTGGATGAGCCCCTCGCCTCCTCTGGGTTGTGGGGGGGGGGGGGGGGAGGAGAATGAGTGCAGGCCAGGCAGGGGCACTAGGGCTGGAGCCTCTGTGGGGAGGGAGCGGGGTGGACGCTCAGGAGCTTGGCAGAGGTAGAGCTGCTCTGGGCACTGAACCCTCCACCCTGTCATCCCAGCAGACAGGAGTCACAGACCCTGAAAGCCCCTGGAAACTGCTCTTTTGCAAAATTAAATTAACATAACATAAATTTCACTGTTTTAAAGTGCGGGATTCCGTGGCATTTAGCATGGTCGGGTCACAGTGTGGAGCAGCCACCACCTCTGTCTAGTCCTGAGAGTCTCCATCCCTAAGGGACAGCCCCAGCCTGAGCAGTCCCCCCCCCCCGCCCCCCGCACACAGACGCACACAGAGGCCACCCAGTCTTTCTCTTGCTGCCCTGGCGGGTAGACCCTGCCCCACAGGGACGACAGCTGAGCCCGCCAGCTGACCCCCGAGAGCCTCCCCAGGACTCCCTCTCAGCCACTGACTGCACACCGCAGGCGACAGCGCCCAGCAGGGGCCTCCCCCAGGAACTCCACTGTTGACGTGTCTTTGCTGGAGGAAGGAACGAATTGTTTGCCCCACCGACCATCTCCTGTGCCCCCTCTCCTGTCTTCTTCCTTTTCTCCATCCTTTCCTGGCTGTTGCACTTCTCTGTCCTGAGCAGACGTTTCCCAGGACATGTGTCAGTGGGGTGGCACCACCTTCCGTGTGAGAGACAGGATCCGCTCTATAGCCACACTCTGAGGGAGCTGTGCCAACAAAGCCATAGCTGTGGATTGTTCCCAGAATCCTGTGTGTGGCCGCCAACAGGGGTGTCCAGGTGTGGCTGCCTCTTAGGGTGTCTCTCAGTCCCCAGGGTGGCCCTCCCTCCTAATGCAGACTGCCAGCATACACAGGATCTGGGGACCCTGGCGTCCCTACGAAGCCTCTCCCCGGCCCTCCCCCGGAACATGCTGAGGATATTTCTGCCAGCAGGCTTTTGTCTTCATGTCACTCCCAGCTGCCTCTGCTCCATGCACACCAGCTCACAGGGCCTGGAGCCCTCACCAGGTCTACCCCAGGACCTTTACACATGATGTAGGTGCTGCCCACGTGTGCTCCCTGCCCCAGCATGCTAGGGAAGCTGTTGCTCCCCACCTGCCCATCAGGCCTGTGCTCTCCTTACAGGAGACTCCAACAGGAGTGCCACGTCCAAGTCCCCACGCAATCACCTGGTGAGTGTCTGCTCCACCCCCACACCAAGCCCCACACAGCAGTCCCTGGAATTGGTATCCATAAAATTACACTGAGGATGGAAGAGAGGGAGGGAAGGAAGGAAGGGAGCCAGCTGAGCACGTTCCCCACAGGGCGGAGTCTCCTTTCTTACGGGAGCCCTGGTGAGTCCTGGGAGATGGAGCCATCACATGGCCACCCAGGGCAAGAGGTCCATCAACACCACACACAGGCTGTCAGAGTGGGCACTGGTGTGGGTGGAGCTGGCCTGACATTCCCACTCAGGCCATGTTCCAGCAGAGGATGCCCAGCCTAGGAGTCGTGTCCAGACACTGTGGAACTTCCTGGTGTGAGGTCCTCCCCGAGGGTCCAGCCAGGGCGTTTCCTTAGTATCACTGCTCATCCCTGCTGCACAAACAGGTCTTGGGACCAAGCTGGGTGCTGACCTCAAGCACGAGCCCTTCTTCTGGGTGTGGTCACTCCTCAGGAGGGGCAGCAGAGTGGCCTTTGGAGGGTGGCAGCTGGAGCAGATCCCTTCTCTGGCATCATCCTGGAGGAGAGCAGGGCTTTAAAATCAACTCTGTCTGGTATATCGAGAGGAAAGTTTTCTAGAGAATCCCACTGAATTTTAATTTTCTCCCGAAGACTGAGAGATAACTTAGAAAGTCAAAAGCAAATACGTTAAGAAACTCTTAGCCTGACGTGTCGATACTGAGCCACTCACCTTCGTGGCCCAGGGAGCTGTGCTGGCCGTCTCCTTTGGTGGCTCCGTCCCATGGTGAGAGAGGGCACAGGAGGTCTGTCAAGGGACGGTTCTGGGCTGGCACAGAGTGAAGCAGAGGCCCTCCCTACCCTGAGTGGGCAGACACCCAGGGCTGCCTGAAGAGGCATTGGCAGGGAGGGAGCCCTGGGCCTCATTCCACCCTCATATGCCAGGCACCACCCTTGGCCCCTGACGGGCAGGAAACCAGGACCACAGCTCTGGCCCTGGCACTGTCAGCGGCCCTGGGGCACATGGGCAGGAAATGGGAATCTGGGAACCCCAGGCACGACACCAGCAAAGGCCACAAAATGGGTGGCATGAGGGGAGGGATAGACAGCGGGTGTCTGGGGTGTCCCTGGAAGCTGGCCAGCTGCAGGGTGGTGAGCAGAGCTGACCCCACCCTACTGCCAGGGTCCTGTCCCAGGCCGATCTGGATATAGACTGATGCTGGACAGCACTGCAGACCCCAGTGTGAGGGCTGTGCTAGTGCCCAGTCTGGCCTGGTGTGTTTAAGGGTCTCAGAGGTTACCTCGCTTCAATGTGACCCAGCCACATGGCTCTGGTGGCACCAGGTCCTGCCCTTGACTCCCCCTCCCAGCTGGGCTCTGGGACAGGGAGGACAGAGCCTCTCAGTGCTGTGGCCGTGTGGGGCTGCTTTCCAGAATGCACTGAGCCTGGCTGCAGCTGCCTGCTGGCGTCGCAGGGCTCCAAGTGCCGGGTGCCCTCTCTGTTCTTGCTCGCGTGGAAGCTCTGTGTTTGTCAGGACAAGCTGAATGGGAAGTAAGTCCGTGTGAGGTGACAGCAGCCCCTTTCCACATGCCCAGAAAGCATCCCCAGGACAAGGGGATGCCTCGCCATGCCCAGCTCTGGGCAGCCAGGTCACCCCCTTTCTTGGGGAGTCAGTCAGGAACCCGGAGGCTTCTGCACCTGTCACCACCATTGCCGGGTGCCATTGGCCAGCAGGGTTGACGCCCACGAGCCAGAAAGGTGAGGGTCCCCATCTGGAGAATCCAGACATCAGGGCACGAGCAGGGCTGAGCCACCAGGTGCCCACCTAGAGGAGGACAAGGGACAGTGGCCTGTGTCACCCATAGATGGGAAGGACTCTTGGAGAAGCCCTCACTGTGTCCAGGCCCGTTCCTCCAGACTTGTGCTTCAGAATGGCTTCTGAGGGCCTGGCTTGCATTTCACCGAAAGGCTGTCCCACAGACGCACCTGCGAAGTCCTTGGTCCCTGTGACCAGCGGCTGCTGCTGACCCCTGTTCTGGCAACCCAGGTGTCAGCAGTCCACTCTTCGTAAAGCACTGTCAGCGCCAGGCAGTCACTGAAGCTGGGTGCCTGCTTCCCTAAAAAACCCTCAGACGTTGTATTTCATCCTCAAGACACAGAAACCCTCCCACTTCTGTCCGGCTCCATTAGGTTTATTAGACATTTGCTTTTAAATAACAAAACAGCTTATTTATGCATTTTGTGCTAATCACTCAGCAATCATGGAACTGTCATTTTTATCTTTTGTCAGTAACAATCGCTTGTCAGATGTGATTGATCCACTGATTTGTTGCTGATTTTAATTTGTTTACCATGGGGACAAAGAAAATATTTAGAAACTTCCCGTTACTTAATCAAAATGTGATTGTTTATTCAGTCGTTGGAGGGGGCGGTCGCCCTCCCACCCACCCCGGCTGTCAGAGGAACCCAGTCTGTGGGGCTCTGGCGTCCGCGTGCTTGTTGGCTCCCTCCCTCCAGGAGGGAAATGCCCGGTGTCATCACATTTGGAAACATTCTTGTATTAAACGCACTGGTGGGAGGTGCTGGTGACTGGGAAGACATGTGGAGTGAAGTATTTGAGACGAGGGAACATAAGCGGCATTTATTATTTCAAGGCAAGCAACAATAAAAGGTGAGCACGAGGGAAAAACACTTTATCAGATGTAACAGTGAGTAGCTTTTCTTCGTTTTTAGGATAAATAGTAATTAAATCATGTAAGCTGTGACAGTGAAATTGCTTAAGAAACCAATCCTCCCACCGTAATTGCTTAGACACTCACATTTTTATAAATACGTGGTAACTTTATCCATCACTTTTATCAGCGCAATGTGACACTGGCTGTTGGTGCTTGGTAATTTACCACGGCATTAGGCGACAGTTGCAAAAGCACTTGTATGAAAAATGCAGTAATGCAATCCCAATGAATGCGCGGCTTCGGAGAGGTCTCTCTCTGCAGCAGAGTTTAGAATGGCCGTGGCCCTGGAGCCATTAGAAGGGGCTGGCGGTGCCATCACTGGAGTAATGTTGTGGAAAGCACACGCAGGACCCGGCAGGGTCAGTAGATACTTAATGCCTTTGACTCCTGTCGGCAGTAAGCCAAGAGAGCATGTGGCACTGCCCCACTCACTCTGAGGGGCTTACAGGCCTCTAGGCCCCTGGGTTCTGCTGCCAGAACCCAGCAGCCCTAGGGCTGGCCCCTAAATACCAGCTCTGTTTTGTTTCTTCTTGCACTTAGCCTTCTTGGGGGTGGAAAAATAGATCCATTCAGGGTTTTAAAGTCTGTGCTGACAGGCAGAAGGTATGTGTACAGCAAGAATGGGGAAACGAGGGAATATTTTTTTAGGCAGAGAATACCCACCGGTTTCTCTGAAACCCAGCTGAGTTCAGAGAAAATAGCGACACAGGAGACATGTGTTTGCCATGGGGGCGGCCGTGCTTTAGGGGACGTGGATGCACAGGTTGCTCTCTGCTTCTCTCCTTCTGTAAGTCCTCTGGCTAATTCCCTGAGGGCTTGAAATAAGACCCGTCACCTTCTCAGAAGGGCAAGAAGCTGCTACTCCCTGGGGACGCAGGGTGGTGCCCCTCAGCTGGGCCCCACGCTGGCCAGACCAGTCCTAACTGCCACGCCCTTCCTCTTCTTCTTGCAGTCAAGTTCAGCAGCTGTTTGGGGACCAAGGGGACACTATATGAGACCAACAGTGTGGACTTTAAAGTCGGAGCAGACGGGACAGTCTTTGCCACCCGGGAGCTACGGGTCCCCTCCAAGCAGGTGGCATTCACGGTGACCGCGTGGGACCGCCAGACCGCCGAGAGATGGGATGCTGTGGTGCGGCTCTTGGTGGCCCAGACCTCGTCCCCGTACTCTGCACACAAGGTAAGTAAGGTGTCCCATGTGGATGGAGGGGGTCTGTACCCGAAGTTTGATATCCTGCCTCCTCCTGAAGGCACCAGGGCACGACCTCTGCCGGGCACAGAGGGTCAGCACCTCCCTGGGCCAGACTGGCCAGAGCAGCTTTGCAGACAGGTCCCTCACCCACCTGAAGGCTCCGTGCCACCATCTCGATGTTCTCCATCACCCTGGACACAGAGCCCCACATCTGCCTCTCAAAGTGGGTGCTGACAAGTCTGCAGCCCTCCTGCCCCAGGGCACTCTCGAGCCCTGGTGGGACGAGAAGCAAGACACGGACCTCAGGGTTGGAAGTGAGGCAACCGAGGAAGCCAGGGTAGGGCGGATTCAGAGGGAAGAAGGGAAAGAGGAGAGAGAAGGAAGGAGGGAGAGAGGAAACAAAGGAAGAAAAGCCTCTAACAGCGGTGCCCACCCAACCTGTGAGCCTCACTCTGTGGACAGTGAAGACTCTGAGACAAGCTAATGTCATTTTTCACTCCCTCCTGAGTCATTATTACAATCCATATGCTGGTGAGCAAGGCAGGCTCTGGGGATAGCCAGAAGCAGCCCTGGGACCCTGTCCCATGTGGGGCCCTTCCCTGTGATAACTGCACCCCACTGCTGAGGGGCAGGGACTTCCATCCCTGCTCACCCTGTGACTGCTGGGCTGTCCCTAAGTTCTGGAGTGCAGGGCTGAGGCCTTGCTTCTAGTGAGCAGAGAGCAGAGAGTTCCAGCTTGTCTATGGCCTCAGATGAAAGGCACTAATTGAAAATATAATGATACCTTATGTCAGGCATGTTAATAAAGCCGTTTCTGAGGCAGTTAATCCCCTGATCCTCTGTGGAAGGTGGGGACAGCAGCTGTGACTGCAATCAGGCAGTCCCCAGTAGGATTGTGCCTCGGCCCACATCCAGGCAGAGCCCAGGAAAGCCCAGCCAGTGGAGCACAGGACACTGAATTCACCTTCCAGGCTCAGAGCTCCCTGGGGAGCCCAACCATAAGACCACAGTGAGGCCACAACCCTGCATGCATGACAGGCAGAGTCTCTCCAGCCCATGAGACCAGTCTTCCTCTGTTATATTTCAGGCCACTTTTTGTTGCCAAGGGCTCCCTTTCCTGACTTTCCAGGAACCCACTCAACCCCCACCCTAAGTGATGTCAGCTCATCTGACGCCCACCACATCCCTGATGCTTAGGGAAGAAGTGAAGATGACTGTAGGTAGAGCTGAGCCTGGCATGGCAGAGGGGTCCTCTCCAACTGACTGGCTGGGTGTTTGAGGCAATTCCTGGTACCCACATCCTGTCCTGAGAGTGTTGAGAGTACCCTGTGGGGTTAGGTGAGGCAAGGGTGGAAGTAGTAGCTCTTGCTGCTGGCATTGGCCTGGTACCAACTCTGCACAGCCCAGTGCTTACCACGGCTGCTGGACCTTCACCGAGGTGGTGCAGGTGTGAGAGGAGGTGGGCATGGAGGGAGGGTCTTAGAAGACCAACTCACTCTGGGACACTTGGTCACTTCTTGGAGGGCCCTTATAGGAACTGATGTCAACCTTCAAATAATGTCACTCTATAAATGGACTTAAGGTGATACCAGGTTGTGGTGGCCCTAGATGCCTTCCAGAAAAGCAAATGTAAATCTTCTCCTGTGTAAGACATTATCCCAGGGCCTATGTGATACCCGTCTTCTCTCACCTGTAATGTCTAGTGCACCTTGCTTCGTGGCTGGCCACATGAGGAGGGACAAGACGGTATAAGTAAAAACCAAAAGGAGCAAAGCAGATAATAAGGAGAGATTCACAGAGGCTCCAAGTAATGGGGTTATCAAACATAGATTTTATACTTATGTTTACTATGTTTAAGCAAATTAATTATAAGTTTCCAGAGAGAATTAGAAGATATAAAAAAAAGAATTAATAGGGTGATTTGGGACTAGAATATAAAAAAAGATTAAGGGCTCGATGGATAGCTATGTCTGCAGATTAGTCAGAGTTGAAGAGAGAGTTAGTGAAAGAAAGGATATCAAAAGAGGCATTCATGCTGCCTACAGCATAACAAGATATACAGAGAGAAGCACAGAAAGAAGGGTCAGAGATGTTGGAGAAGCAGAAAGAAGGTCTCATGTGTATGGTTGGAACATGAGGGAAGAAATAACATGGAGGAGAAGTAAGGTTCGAAAATACAGTGGCAGGAAATGTCCCCAAACTGGCAATAGGCATCTAGGCGTAGATTCCAGGAGCCCCGTGGACTCTGAGCAGGGTAACCATGAAGAAAATAGTGCTTGAGGGCTGCAGGTAAAGCAGCTGAAACCCAAAGACAGCGGGAATTTTGAAAACCGATGACAAGAGTCTTGAAGTTTGAAGGAGTAACAACTCCGTGTACAACTGACTTCTCAACGGGAACTATGGAGGGCACAGGACGATAGAATGATGTTTTTAAAGTGCTAAAGGAAAACAGAATTCTACTGCCAGTAAAGCTATCCTTCGAGAAGTAAAGTAAAATAAAGACATCTTCAAATGAACAAAAGCTGAAAGAATCTGTCCCGAGTTTTCTTCAGACAACAAACAAGTTGAAGTGAAAGTGGAAATGGGGGGGACAGAATGGAGAGCTGCAAAAAAGATGATAAAGCAGAGAAATGTGGATGATGATTGACAGTGCGTCTCACGGGCTGTAGAGTAGATGGCTCATTCATGACGAGAACTGCGCCAACGTCGAGAAAAGATGAAGGGAGCCAGAGAGATGAGGGTGGCTTGCATTGTTCCCGAAGACGATGGAAATGCCGAATTAACATCATAGTCTGATAAATCAAAGAGGTTTGTTGTAAGGTCTTTGAAAAATCACCGAACATCACAAAAATATGTAAGTTTTAAGATGACGGATAAAAAGTACAGTAGTAAAATTTTCAATCAAAAAACGTAGGAAAAGAGAAATGTAAACCAAATAGATGGGCCAAATATTTCTCTTTCTGTAAGACTATACATACGCAAATATATTAGCAAAATGAAAATATATTAATTACTGCAATTAAGGGAAAACATATTGACAGATAAAGAAAAACTCCAACTATATATAGTTTATGAAAGATATCTAAAAAATGTTAAGGAAAGGCTGAAAGTGCAATCATGGGGGAAATTAGCGTACAAATACCAATCAGAGTGAAGCTGATCAGAGCTCTGCTGATGTCAGACAAATAGATTCTGAGGGAAAAACATGACATCCAATGAGGAATATTTTATAAGAATGAACAGTTCGACTCACCAAGAAGATGTAAGAATGCTACATTTGTGTATATTTAACAAAATGACTTCAAAATGTTTGTGCCAAAGTTGATAGAAATAAAAGGAGAAATAACCAAATATATGTGATCAATGGTAAATTTTAACAAGTATCTTTTAGTAAATAATAGAATAAGTGGAGTAAATATCAGTAAGGACATTGAAGACGAGACCCACACCATTTACAGGTCCGGCCTTCCTCGGCCGTCTATAAACCACAGAAACCAACCACTGCTGAGCACGCATTGTTTTTTAAGCATACACAGAACATTTAAAAAAATTAACCAAGCAAGTCTCAACATATTTCAAAGGTCTAAAATCAAATCTAGTTGTTTTCTCACCTCAGAGCAATTAAGCTAGAAGTCAATAACAAAGAAAATAACTGCAAAATACCCAAAGACTTGGAAGTTACATAAAAGCCTTATGTAAGGGTAGAAAATAAATCATATAGAAATCAGAATATTTTGAACTGTTACCATCTTCTCCATAGAATCAAACAAAAGGGATCTCTCCCCAAAGTGGTGGTGTTCTGAACCTTGCCAGTGACTGTGCCTAAAACCTGCATGAACTGTGTCCCAAACCAGCAAAGACTTTACCTAAAACGGGGACGAACCAAGGCATAAACTATGTCGCAAACCAGCACAACCCTGTCCTTACAGACAAAATTACCAAGCCCAAAACTAGCAGGATCCACTTTCAGAAACATCAAGAACCTTGCAATAACATGAGAGAGGATAATTGTAGACTAATTTTGCTCATAAAAATAGATGCAAAAATGCTAAGCAAAATACCAACCCCCTTGAAATCCAGTATTGTGTACATAGGATGATTAATCATAGCCAAACTGGATTTGTTCCAAGAATGTAGAAGTTCACCGATCAATGTATCTTAACACAGAATAAAAGATAAAAATCATTATTATCTGAATAGTGATTGTTAAAATTTAACCTCCATGTAGGTCAAAATAGTCAGCAAATTAGGAAAATAGAGGGTCTTACTTAATTTCATAAAGGGTATCTACAGCAAATATTCACTTTACTGTTGCAATATGCAAACTGTCCCTGGTGATCAGAAATATGACAAATAAGATTTTACACCCTGGGGGTACAAGCCAGCACAGTACAGCAAGAAAAAGAAATCAGAATAGGTAAAGGTCACCTTAATTGTAGCTTATATGATTCTGAGTGTAGAGATTAACAAGGGTGTGGGATATAAAACAATTAGACTCCATATATCAGAAATAGGTCCTTAGAAAATGAAGCCTAAAGTAGATCCCAATTACAACAGCATTAAAAATGACCATATGACTCTGAACGAACCTAACAAAAATGTACAAGACCCTTATGTGTTACTGAGAAAAATCAAAGACCTTGGGGAATGGAGGTATGTACCACAGGCATAATACAGAAGGCTGGTGCTGCAATGCTACTTATTCCAGGCAAAGTTTCCATGAATCAGCACAAACTCAATAAAAGCCTGGCAGTTTTTTTTTTTTTTTTTGCTTGCTTGTTTCTGATTTTAAATTTCTAAATACAAATGCAAAGGGCTAAGGTAGCCTAAAACAAGAAGATAGGAAGATGTGCTCGTCACAACGTGAAGTGCTGATAAACTACAAAGGGTTTTCCCTCCCCGGCACCATGTGGGTCACTATGGAAGTTCCGACTGCGGTCCTTGATTTACTTTAGAGAAACAGTTGACAGCGTCCTTTCTGACACCTCCTTGCACATCTCAACTTGCTCAGCTTTCAGTGTTCTGGGAGGGCTTCCTTTGTCTCCGTGTGCATGGATTTTGCATTTCTTCACTTTTATGCATCTCAGAACTTTCATAATGACCTATCTGAATTTGGGGCAGGCGTGCTTTGCAGGTGGGTCTGTCCTGTGCACTGCGAGACATACAGCAGCGTCCCTGCCCCCACCCCTCCACCCCACATGCATCCAAAGCTCTCTCCTGTCACTGCCAAAGTTCCCTGGCAGCATAAAACTGTCCCCTTTTGTGAACCACTGAACTATACAAATTAAAATGGTGTGGTTTGGGAGCACAGACCATCAGGTAGCAAATGGAATAGAAGGTTAAGCCCAGGAATAGTTATTGAATGTTTCACAAAATCAGCTTCACAGATGTATAACTTTCAAACAACAAAATTCCCACATGTAGTGTTTACAATCTGAGTTGCCTGTCACATGCCCAAGGTGCAGACTCTTGGTTTTTTACAAGTGGTGCTCTCTAGCCAGGCCAGCCATCTACAGCCCACATAAAACTACAGCCTGCATCCAAGTCCAGTGAGCCACCTCTTCCAAATGGCCTACAAGCAAAGGGCGGTTCCTACACTTTAAATGGCTATAGATTCCCACACGAGTGTCCACAAGTTTGCAACACTGGTCTGAATTTCCTAAAATATTTACTATTAGCTCTTTAGGAAAAAGTTTGCCAATTTCTACCAAAACGATAGAGGAAGGACTGTCGTTTCAATAAACAGCACTAGGGCATGGAGTATCCTTCAGGAAAAAAATGAAACGACCCCTACCCACAGCATACCCACAAATCAATTCTAGGTGATCAGCACACCAAGCATGAAATATGTGGGAAAGACTGACAATGAACTTTATTAAAAATACGAACTCTATCCACCAAAGCATGTATATTAAAAAGTAAATAAAACAAACCAGGGCATGGGAGAAGTTAATTGCAACACTCAGTCATGACCACAGACTCACATGTGGGAAATACAGAGAACCTCAAATCACTACATGAAGACAGATTTAAAAATGAGCAGGAGGCTCACTTTTAACTGAGCAAGAGGCTCACAGGCTAGTGGCCAAAGAGGGGAGCTGTAGCAGGTGCACAGGTAAGATGCAGTCAGCCAAGGCAGTCAGCCAGATGGCCAAACACGTATCAGAATGGCTAAAATAGGAAAGACTTATAAGACCCAAGTATCTTGAGAGCACAGAGCAAGTGGAATGTCCATGCCCTCTTGGTGGGCCTGGGTGATGCTTTGCTGTAGACAACAGTGGGCATTTTCATTAGGTCAAATAGCCATGTGCCTGGTTTTCAGTAGACACCCCCATGGACAGATGTGCACGTAAATACCAAGAGTCCCGCTCCACACATACCAGGACGCTAAGAGCAGCCTTGCTCATAATAGCCAAAAGCTAGACACAGCCCAAATACCTGTCACAGATTCGTAAAGTGGAATCTTGCACAGCAGAGACGGTGGACAGACTCCAGCCTGAAGGGCAGGAGGAGGGCCCCGCACAGACATGGGGGTGAAGGAGGCAGCAGACAGGCCCTCGGCAGGAGGAACAGGCTGGGTGCTGTGAAGTCCAGCGGGCAGTGTCACGTGCTGACACACGCAGGGCAGAGCCTTTGGGGGATGGCACGTAAGAGGGGCTCTGATGACGAGCTCAGCTGCTCACTTTTGTTCCGTGCACTTTTTTTCCTATAGTTCATCATTCACAATTCAAAATCTTTTAAGCAAATGCAGGCAGAGGGCTTTCTTGTTGGGTTTGGAGAAGGTGGGGCATTCAGATGGGGACACAGGGTGGACAGGAGCTCTGCTGGAGGAAGGTTCTAGAGAAACAAGCAGCCTCCTTCAGAGCGGCAGGTCACACAGTGTTCACAGGCCCAGGGACGCGCCTCTGACAGGAGCCGGGAGGGCAGATGCAGGGGCCCCCGTTCCCAGTTCCATGCATTGCATTTCCCCCACGTCCAGGTTTTCCAAGGGCAGCCTCCTCTGCCCATTATTTCAGCAACTCTCCTTGAACGCGGGTAAAACTGACAGCTTTACAGTTACATGAACCATAAAAATTGGCAACTTTGCTCCTCTCTTCCTGTCCTCGGTTAGCAACTGTTTGGAGACAGTCTTTCTGTGGGTAACAGCAGGGCTGGAATCCGGAAGGACTTGTGTGTGTGTGTGTGTGTGTGTGTGTGTGTGTGTGTGTGTGCAGTCCTGCAGGGAAGCTGATAGCAATTCAATTAGAAAATGCAAATGAGGTCACATATTTCCCACCGGAGTGCTGAATTGCCCCTAAGGAATCAGCAATATCCCAGCCTCACAGTAAATACTTAAGATAAAGTTTCTCACACGGTTGTCAGCTGACTAGCTGTGGTAGCACTTCAGACTGGCAATAGGACCTGTGGGTATGGTTTGCAAAGAAGAAATGGTTGTTTATGGAACTAATATGGGGTCTTGGAGTGCGTCAGCATTTATGAAGGATAAACTCCGCCCAGCAGCACCCCACAGCCAGGCCCAGACCCTGACCTGCGTTCTGTCCTCAGGTTCCTGCCGCTGCAGGTGTTATGGGCTGAATTGTGTCCCCCAAAATTCAGGTGCCAAAGTCCCAACCTCAGACTGCGACCTTATTTGGAAATAGCGGCTTTGCAGATGTAATGAATTAGGGGGAGGTCACTGGGGTGGGTGGGCTAACCCAGCAGCCTGGTGTCCTTAGAGAGAGGAAATGTGGGACAGACACTGAAGGGGAGAGCACTATCTGAGGACAGAGGCAGAGACGGGGCGATGCTGCCACTCCCCACAGGCCACAGAGGTTGCTGGCAGCCCGCAGAGGGCAGGAGAGAGGCTGGGCCAGTCCTCCCTCATAGCCTCAGAAGGACCCGCCCTGCCAGCCAGCACCTTGATCCAGACTCAGAGCCTCCAGAGCTAGGAGAGAACCCGCCCACCTGTGGCCTTTATCACTGCAGCAGGCGGGCAAGGCAGGAGAGGAGTGGCCAGTGCCCTCCAGCTGCAGTGGAGGCTCAGTGCCGCCAAGTGCACACAGAACCGGCCGCCTCCCAAGAGGGGCGCGGCTCCCCAGCAGGCAACCTGCCTAGGCTCCAGACTCCCCTTAATCCTCTTCCTGCAGCCACTCTGGCCCCCAGGACAAGGCAGCTGCCTCACCAAGGCTCCAGTTCAGTGAGCCCCCACAAAGCCGCCAGTGCACCAAGGCACGTGGAGGTCAGGGTACAGGTGGGGCTCCCAGTTCAAAACATCCAGGGGCAGGCGCAGGTCGGGGAGCGAGTGGGGCTCCCAGTTCAGAACATCTAAGGTTTGCTGCCACCATGGCCTTGGCCTCCGCCCTCCTGAAATCCCCCATCCAGGAAAGCCGGGTGCATCTCTGATAGCCACAGAGCCCTTCCAAGCCCACAGGCCTGGGCACCTGGCCTCACATAACAGATAACAGAGTCAGACCCATGAGCAGGGCCTGCGGGGTCTCCACAGAAACCTGACTACACGTCCAGGCTGCCAGTCACACCCTCACCCACAGGACTGAGCCTTCTGGAGGCACAAGCACCAAACAGGCCATTTTTCTCACTAATTGACACACGTGAACAATTTCATTCAGTTCTATCGCTACAGACGCCAGGAAAAGTCATGCATTTTTTTTCCTTAACTTGCTAATTTAATTTTTTACCGTCAATGTATTTTTTCTGTAAACTGAAGGGTAATTTTAAAATGTTTCTAGCTAAACACAGTTGTCTTCACTCTCAACAGCACGTTGTTCTCAACCAAGACATTTGGCATCATCTAGGTACATCTGTGGGTATCACCCCAGGCAGGTGGGGGTGTCGGGATGTATGTGGCACCCTCAGGCCCAGGACAGCCCCAGCATCAGCAGCTGCAGTGGACAAACCTCGCCCAGAGCAGGTGCAAGACCCTCTCCGGGACTGGGGTCCTCGGTGCACTGGGGGAGAAGGATGCTGAGCAGCCTGGCAGGTGGCTGCACGCCCACACTCATGACTTGTCCAGAACAGTCTGAGTCTTTCCCCTGCTTCTCTGGGCTGGACGGGAGGGTGATGACTGAATGCTCCTGCCCCTTTGTCAGCTGCAACGCCTCATTCTGTGGTTCATGTTCAGTTCTGAAGCAGGTAGCTGCAGCTTTCAGACCTTCGTCCAGAGAAAGGTGGTTTGGATGCTAATTAGGAGCAACAACAAAGCCTCCCGCAGGATGATGGTAATTATTAAAGGTCCCCAAAGACCACATCCAAACTGCTTCCCCCAGAACTGCCCACTCTGGGAGATGTCACAGCCAGAGGTGCCTGCTTGGCACCCCGGCGTGGGGGCAGTGGGGCCCAGGAGCACAGCGTGGCAGGCACTCGCCCCTCCTCTGCATCCACAGCCATTCTTCTGAGAGGGAAGGGAGGGCTGAGCCTGAGGGGCACAGCCCGAGGCCCCACTGACCATGGACGACCCTGGGCAAGTCACTGAACTTCCCCATATGGAAATGAGGGCATGCTCGCTGTCCTTGCCACCTGGACGTGAGTGCTCAGAGACGCCTGCCTGGCACACAGCTGCAGCATGCACGGGCACATCAGAGTCCGGCTGCCCTTCCTAGTAGATAAAACAGAGCAACGGCCACCCTGTTCACTCAGGAGCCCTCTTCTGTCATTTCTATGGGAATTTTCAACATAACAACCTCCCTTCTTAGAGACCAGGAGTAAGAAATCCAGGCTGCGTGAGAGGCAAGGAAGGTGCATCCTGCCCCGGCCATGTCACCAACACAGGGCAATCTCACAAAGTGCTACTTCACAGCCAAATTCCTGCAATGTCTATTCACAGTGGCCCATGGGCTCAATTTGTAAGGAACGTGATGCCTTCCTGTTGCTTCTTTTCTGTTTGTTAAGTACCATTTTATTCTGTCCACTGTTGGCTGCCATGGAAACCGCCTCAAAGGCTGCAGACAGCACCCTGGTTAAACACTTGAAACGTCCGTATTCCCAGGCAAGTGCAGGGCGCCCTTCTCAAAGGTACACTGGAAAGGAAGCGGGGGCAGAGGAATGAGCTGTGCACAATTAGTGCCCCTCCCCCCGAAAGAAACCTAACTATCCCCAGAAAAACTCAGCACCAGGTGTGACATTCGGGGGCAGCTTTTACCCCTCATTGGAGCATGCTTCACCCAGAGCTGTAAAGAAGCAGAGAACAGGAAGGCCGAATCAGAGGATGGACCAGGGCAGCAAAGGGCCTCCCCCTACAGGGTACCCAGCACCTCCCCAGAGGATGGACCAGGGCATCAAAGGACCTCCACCTGCAGGATATAGCACCTCCCCAGAGGATGGACCAGGGCAGCAAAGGACCTCTACCTGCAGGGTACCCAGCACCTCCCCGGAGGATGGACCAGGGCAGCAAAGGACCTCCAACTGCAGGGTACCCAGAACCTCCCTGGAGGATGGACCAGGGCAGCAAAGGACCTCCACCTTCAGGGTACCCAGCACCTCCCCAGAGGATGGACCAGGGCAGCAAAGGGCCTCCCCCTTCAGGGTACCCAGCACCTCCCTAGAGAATGGACCAGGGCATCAAAAGACCTCCCCCTGCAGGGTACCCAGCACCTCCCCAGAGGATGGACCAGGGCAGCAAAGGGCCTCCCCCTGCAGGGTACCCAGCACCTCCCCAGAGGATGGACCAGGGCAGCAAAGAACCTCCACCTATAGGATATAGCACCTCCCCGGAGGATGGACCAGGGCAGCAAAGGACCTCCCCCTGCAGGGTACCCAGCACCTCCCCAGAGGATGGACCAGGGCATCAAAGGACCACCCCCTGCAGGGTACCCAGCACCTCCCCAGAGGATGGACCAGGGCAGCAAACAACCTCCCCCTGCAGGGTACCCGGCACCTCCCTGTCCCAATACGGCCGTGTGAGTCCACTGGTTCCTGGTGCAGTAATAGGAAGTCCTTCCCCACATGGTCCAGGTCAGCTACAGAGTCCTGTGCATCCCGTTCATACAGCTAACACTGACCACTTGCCCCAGCCATGAGCATTCGGCAGTCACAATGAGATGATGTCAGTGGGGTCAGAGGCCAGATGGCCGGGAGGACAGAGGTGCAGCTGGGCAGTTGGGCTGCTAAGCATAGTGAGCAACAGGGACCTGTTCTGTCCAGATAATGGACAGAAGATGCTTTGACCTCATTGGGACTCCAGGACTTGCATGGAGCTTCAGAGCTGCCAGAATCTTCTATCCTGAGAGAATCGTTCTTGCCACCTCAGCAGATAGAGCATTGCTCCCTCTCTCACCACACCAGAGGCACGTGCCAGACCTTGGGAAGCCCATCGCTACTCCGGGCACAGGGGCAGTCATGATGCTCTGGCCGTACATCCAGCCCAAGGTGCCCCCTTGGATGTGAACATGGCCCTGCTAAGTGGGTCTGCAGCAGAGAGGAGCCTATCTCATAAATACCCTCCCCCCACACCTCCAAGATCTGCTGTAAGTCTGCCGACATTCTGACAACCGTATCAGAAGAAGAATGCAAACTGCCCTTGGTAGGCCAGCCAGCGCCCCGCATGTAAAGAAAGCTCCACTCGGAGCTCAGGGTCCTGTGATCATCAGCTTTCCCATTCACATCAAAACCCACCTTGATTACCCCGTGCTCCCCCCCTCCCCGATTCCTACTTCTGGGGACACTTGCCTCCTCTGTTCTCACAAAGGAGGAGGACCCTGTCTTCCCGACATGTAGCTTACACGGCTGTGCAGAGGGAAAAGGGATGGAGCCCCCAGCTTGGGGCTGTTCCTAATACTTTTTTCTTCTCTTTCTTGGTAGAACCAGACAGCCAGTAAAATCAGGGAAGTGAAATCTCAATTCCCTCTGCCCCTACCTGTTCCTTGACACTGGGACAAGCAAGCCGATTTTTACCTAAAAATCAAACCCCGAGCGCAGAGCCTGTCTCTCAGCATATGGGTTCACGGCACTCCACAGCCGGTCAGAGAGACTGGGATCTGGGGACCCTCCAAAGGGCCACTTTCCTGGGTGATAGAAGTCAGTGACCGCGCCCTTCCGGGATGGGCCAGGCACACCCCACACAGCTGGCATGGAGCACCTCAACAAAGACGGTGGCCGGCATGGGGACGGGTCGGCCTGTCCCCCCTTCCAGGAACTAACTTGAAAAAGTTCCACAGATTCCTTTTATTGAATCAAGCAGACATGTCCCCATGCTGTTTTTCTTGAAACTAGGAATTTTAGGCACAAAGGAATCACCCAGCGGGGTCAGCCCAGGGCCCTGGACCTGGGTGAGATGGCGTGAGGCGTGTCACCTTTGCTCTCTGAGACTCTGGTCTCTAGAGGGCGAGGATGCCAGGCTCCCCTTAGAAGCACACTGCAGATGTGACCTTTGGAAATTTGGAGCAATCTCCACACTCATGCCACCTCTTAGGAGTGACGACTCCTGCTAGAAACAGCAGGATACTTGCTTCCTGCAGAAGCATCAGGCCCCCACATCTAGACGCCTGTGCTCAGGTGACCCAGTCCCTGCTCTGCTGTTCCCTCTACTCTGGGGATGTTCCCACCCACCCTCCAGAGGCCTTGCCTCCAGCATCTGTCGCACCCATTGGCAGGGCGTGCGGGGAGGTCATTTCCACCATGAGCGTACGTGGAGCAGAGTGCCTGGGAGGAACACCTGCCGAGCCCACCCCCACAGAGAGCCTCCTTTTTGAAGACAGAGGTCAGGAGGGGACCCACCATCTGCTTTTCTATCACAAGGAGACTCAGAAACCATCCATCAGCCTTCACCCCCTGAGCAATTGGTGCTCCTGCCAGTGGGGGGACCTCCATGGCAGTTTGCATTTTTCTATTCCAGAACCCCCCCCCCTCATGTCCAGATAGTGCGGGGACCCCATGGAAGGTGCCCTGAGCAGTTGGTGCCCACCTTACGCCCAGATATAGTGAAGGGACCCTGTGGCAGGTGTGGCCTGAGCAGTTGGTGCCCACCTCCAGCCCAGATCGTGGGCGGACTCCGTGGCAGGTGCCCAGGGGCCTCTGTATTGATCATTCACACCCCTGGGGGGCATCACTCCCTAGTGTGTTTCACGTCACCCCTTCTCCTCACAGCCAAGGCTCCTGCCCAGCTTGTCACACCCGTAACACTGTGAAACATGACCAGTTACCCCTGTTTGCATGTAGAGTCTTCCCTTGACACTTTTCTCTGTCTCTTCTTTTTTTCTTTCCAAAAAAAAAGAGGATAATTTAAAAGCTTTGTGGTCGGTGCTGCATCATTCACCTCTCCCTGTGGAGGGGTGGGGGAGGTGGCCCTGCTCCCTGCAGCACAGGGCAGCCCCCCACAGCGTCAGCACACGCAGACACTTCCCTAAGTGGAGAGCAGACCCAGGCAGGTGCAGAGCTGCCTGGAGCTCAGAGCTCGAGGAAGTGAAGGGTGTGTTGATCTGAGCCGCTGCTGGGTGCACGCAGATTTTTGTCAATTTGCAGCTCACCTGCGGCCTTCCAGCGAGCGTGGAAGAGTGTCACTGCCCTGTGCCTTCCCCATCCTCTCACTTCCACTCACCTCTCACTGCTTCCCCTGAAAAAACAAGCACTGTGTCCTTAAGTGCGCGTGGTCTGTCCCTTTAACCTGGGAGAGAGTAGAGGTCACAAATCATCACAAAACACTCAGTAGCTCAGTCCTTGGAGCAGAAATACAGAGTAAAAAACTCAGCGAGGGAGATCACCAGGGGTCGCCCTTAGGGAGTGTTTCTAAGAGTGGCAGGAAATGTTATTTGTACTTAGCTTGAGTAGCTGAGTAGCGACAACAACGGTGTTTCTGCGCGTATTCTGAGTACACCAAGGTCCTCGCATGTCGGGAAGAACAAGCCTGCTGCACGGGGCAGGTGCTAATTTTCTGTGGCATTTTCTTCCAGGGAAGTGGGTACATCTTCCAGGCAGAAGCCGGCACAGGTCTGGCATTGATTTCCACCAGACTGTGTTATTACATTTGTCTCACAGCTTTAAAATAGTAGCAAATATGTGCAATTTATTTAAACAGCACTAGGGAAATTAGCGCCATCCTAGCTCATCCTAAGCAAGGGAAGATAAAGGAGGGGTTTTTTTAATCTGCTGTTTGGGAAACCCTTCAAAATGATCAGCCTGGAATTCAGAGGGTTTCTGCTGGTCCTGCAGCATCCCAGGTGAGAGAGTCGAGCGGCCTCTGCCTCACCCACACCAGCAGCAGGGAAGCCCCTCCTGGAGGTCGTGCAAGAGATGCCCAACGCCCCCTCCCATCATCGGAAGGGTTTATTTGCTGGGTTTCCCTGGTTGGCCTCATGCAGACCTGCTCAGGAACAAAAGCCATTCTAACGCGTCCCTTCTGCTGGGTGGACACCCTAGGCCCTATGCATTGAGAGAACAGGGCAAGGTACTCGTGCGTGTGTGCACATACATGCATGTGTAGGGGGTGTGCATGTGTGTACATGTGTGTGCATGCACATGTGTAGGGGTGTGTGCATGTGTGTACGTGGGGGGTGCATGCACGTGCATGCCTGCATGTGTACATGTATGAGTGTGCGTAGGGGGTGTGTGCACGTATGACTGTGTGCGGGTGGGTGTAGGGGTGTGTGCATATGTGTACATGTGTGTGCACGTGTGTGTGTGTGGATGTGTAGGGAATGTGCATGTGTGTGCCTGTGGGTATGTGCATGTGTGTTTGTGCATGTGCAGGGAGTGTGTGCACATGTGTGCGTGGGGGGGTGGAAGGTGTATGTATGCATGTAGGAGTGTGTGTTTATGTGTGTGGAGCAGCACATCGTCACCCCAGAGGGTTCCTTGAATGTGGACCCACACCCAGAGTTCACGAGTTGCAGGTAGGACAGGGGGATTTGTTTCCTTACCTCACCCCTTGCTGCTGGTCCTAGGACAAGCCCCGAGACACAGACATCTCTCTTCCCAGGCTGTGGCTTTTGGACTACATTGTGGGTGTCAGGAAATGCCACTCACATCCCCTCCCTGGGGCTCCCAACATCCCCATGGGAATGGAGGTTTCTGCTGGCCACACACACACCCTGTGACTGATGTGTCTGATGTGACTTCACAGGCAGAGCAAGCCCAGGGAGGGGTGCCCTGTCCTGAGATCAGACTCCTGTGCCCCATGAGCACTGTGACATTCAGCAGTTGTCACCTGTCATCCCCAATTTCTCCCTGGGAAGGCGGGGGTGGTGGTGCTTCACTGGGGCTGGGGGAGCCACATGGAACCCAAGTGCCCACGGTCACACTTGTGCTTTATCTATTGTGTTGTGTTATTTTGAGCACTGTGAGCAGTCGGGTGAATCCGGCCTCTCTCATTAGCCCTGAGGTGTCATTAACCCAACTGTCATCACCCCAAGGTAAAGACAGGCTCCGGGCAGTGCTGTCTGTCTGTACCTGTCCTGCGGGGCAGGTATGACTTCTGCAGAGGAGGGGCCGGTAGAGTCACCCAGGGCACAGGGTCCTGCCGTCATCCTCGCCTGACACTCGGACCAAGGAGGCACTCGCTACACCGGAAACATGTTGTCTGCACTCTGGTTGTAGGGGGAGAATGCATGGCCAGGACTGTGCTAAAACCCATTTCCAAAGTTCCCCAAGGAGCCAAAGAAGACCCCACACTTTGTCATCAAGAGGGGTTAGGGCAAATCACAGGGGCATCATCTGCTCCTGTGACTTGAACCAAGGCTGGTGCTGAGTAGTATGTGCACAGAGGGTGGATGGCGCTGGTGTTGAGTAGTGAGTCCACAGAGGGGTGGACTAGGGCTGGTGATGAATTGTGTGTCCACGGAGGGTGGATGGGGCTGTGTTGGGTGGTATGTCCACAGTTGGGGTGTCTGTCCCTGACACAACAGCAGTGCCCACAGAGCCCTTAATGTTATCGCTCAGACTCCCTGATGGGGAGCTCAGTGCAACATGCAGCCGCATCCTTGTCGGGAGGAATCTCATAGGGGACCCCTCATAGGATCGCACCTTGGCCAGATGGATCTTCCTGTCAGTAGGGTTTAACTTTGGGCATTTCAGAGCTGATAATGATATTTTTGGGGTTTTGGGGAGGTTGTTTTGTTTTGTTTTGTTTTTGCATCAATAGGTAGTTGTGTTAGACGCATTTCCGTGCAGACTTTTTTGCAAAAGGAGTGAGGAAGATGCCCCAGCACAGAGTGTCGTAGGCTGGATCTCAGCAGTGACGGGAGGAGCAGCCTTTTGTCAGACGCCTCCCAGCCAGCCCTGAACTCTGCCATGGGCCTGTCTCTGCTGTGCGAACTCTCCGGGGACTGTGCTCAGGCCTGCCGTATGGGGGCTGTGAACTAAACATGCCGTGGAGTGCGTGGTGTCCTGTGTGCACGTGAGGCTTTGGCTCTGCTAACCACGAGCAATCACGGACAGTATAACATTCAGAAAGCAGAGGAAGGCGGGAGGAATGAAGTGAAATAGCATAAAACTCCCTGGCAACCAGAGAAAGCCAGTGTTTACCTGTTGATATATTTCCTTCCTATTCTTTAAAAAAAGACATGGGATTCATGCTACACATCTGCTTTGATATTATTTCTCCACTGATGTTTTGTAGGTATTTCTCCATGTCAGAGTCTTGAAAGAGTAACTTTTAGTGACATCCCGCGGTACAAACACAGTGTAACACGTCACCACTTACTCTGAGCCTTCCAGCTCTTCTTTCTGTATTTTTACTGCTATAAAAAAGTCTACAGTTAACAACCTTACACAAAGGCTTTTGTCCACATGTGGCATTACTGGGACAGATTTCCAGCTCTGGAGTTACATCATTTTTGAGGTTCTTGACAGTCACTGGGAAGCTGGCTGCCAGCGGGGCCCCAGCACAGAACCTGGGACCCGCCGGCCTGCTCACGTGAGCTGGGATTGTTCTCCCTGTCGTATCCTGCAGTAATTCCTGCAGCGACCCTCTGAGCTTGGTGCCACCGCCACAGCCCCCCATCTCTAAAAGAAGAAACCAGGGTTTTGAGAGATGAGGGGGCTTTGCTCCACGTTGCAAAGTGTTTGGCTGCACCTGGGAGCTAATTCCACACCCTCAGCCCTCAGCCTTGCAACCCCATCCCCGTGCTGAGGCTTCACTGTGTTCAGTCAATTGATAGGTGAAAAGGACATATGATTTTGATTTGCATCAATTGATTACTGGAAGATATGAACGTTTTCATAAGCTTTTTGATAGTTTATTTTGCTGTGAATTATCCACATCCTGGTTATGAAAAATTTTATGCCTATTAACTCTTTGTCAAATTTTTTGTAAATAATGTATTCCAAATTTGTTACTTGCCTTTTGGGTAGATTTTCATAAATAGTTTTAAGTTACAATGTATGAGGCTTTTCCTTTTTGATTCCTTCCATCGTTGGGGGTTTTAAAAGCCCTTCCCGACACCGTCCACAAAGGTCAGCTGTTTTCTTTCTCCCCATTTAATTTTGTGATCTCTCTTCTTGTGTAGATGGAGAACCTCCCTGGTTTGCTCCTAGCACTTGCCCCCGTCCCCGACCTTCCCTGGCCCTGCCGGGTCAGTGTGGGGCAGTGCTGAGCCCCTTAGCAGGTGCTCCTCCCTGTGCCGACCCTAACCAGATGGCTTTGCTCTTCTCTCCTCTGTGAACAACAACACAGAAAGGAAGGAAGAGTGGGGCTCCAGATCCCTCCCCACCTCCGAAAGACACGCTGCTGCAGTGGCCCCAGCACCAGACCTCCAGCGGGCTGAGACGACAGAAACGGGACTGGGTCATCCCGCCCATCAACGTGCCGGAAAATTCCCGTGGGCCCTTCCCACAGCAGCTCGTGAGGGTGAGTCACGGTCCCGCTGGGTGTTGAGGGCAGTGCCGGCCGCCCCCAGACCCTTCCTTGGACATTGCATGTGGCGTCCCAGGAGGTCAAGATTCCACCTCTTGGGTAATGAGCTAGTGTCACACAGAGCGGAGACACGCTCAGGAGGGGAGGGGCGCCCTGTGGGGCAGGCAGGACGCGAGTTACAGGTGATTCTCTTGTGGTTATTTTCAGATGACGGCTGTTGAGCGTGGAAGGGGTGGGGGGCATGATATAGATCATGGTCTTTGACCCCTGGCCCTTTGTTTGGTCTGATTATTCCCATTTCTTTCCATTTATGACTGAGATATGGGTGGTGGGATGGTGACACATCTGGACAGTGGTCGCCATGGTGAGATACTGGTTGTGGTAGGGTGGTAGCACATCTGTGACAGTGGTCACCATGGTGAGATACAGGCCATCGTGAGGCGGTGACATGCCTGTGACAGTGGTCATCATGGTGAGATGTTGGTTGTGCTGAAGTGGTGGCACGTCTGTGATGATGGCCACCATTCTGAGATACCAGTCATGGTAGGGTGGTGGCATGTCTGTGACAACAGTCACCATGCTGAAATACCATGGGCAGGTGGTAGCACATCTGCGACAATGGCCACCGTGCTGAGGGACTGGTCATGGCCAGGTGGTGGCACATCTGTGACAATGAACCCCATGCTGAGATACTGGTCATGGTGAGGTGGTGGCACATCTGTGACGATGACCCCCATGCTGAAATACTGTCATGGTGAGGTGGTGGCATGTCTGTGACGATGACCCCCATATTGAGCTAGTGGTCATGGTGAGGTGGTGGCACATCTATGACGATGACCCCCATGCTGAAATACGGTCATGGCCAGGTGGTGGAATGTCTGTGACAATGGCCACCATGCTGAGGGACTGGTCATGGCCAGGTGGTGGCACATCATGGTGAGGTGGTGGCACATCTGTGACGATGACCCCCATGCTGAAATACGGTCATGGCCAGGTGGTGGCACGTCAGTGACAATGACCACTGTGCTGAAATTTGGAGCCCTGAGCCTGAGGCCGGTGAGGCTGTGGTGGACAATGTGGTGGACAGTGCTGTCACCCATCTGAAGACTCCCTGGCGTCACTGTGTTCCCTGCAGGTTGCTCTTCCTACAGGAAGAATTTATTTTAAAAACTCGTTTTTCTATAACTAGGCCATCAACCAGAGGTTCTTCTTCCCTTTAAAGAAAATTGCAACCCAGACTGACCAATAATTTGATGAAATGATGGTGAGAATTCCATTAAATGATTCCTACCCATTGCGGAAAAGCCTCACCCCACTCTTTGGTGACGAAGGTCCCCAAGCATGATTGAGAGTCCTTTTCATTCCTGCTGATGCCTGACCTGCTCTATTTCTCGATCCTTCCACCGCAGAGGGCTGGGCTGTGTTTGGAGCACAGACGGGAGTGGAGGGAGCAGCCCAGTAGTGACCCCACAGTCTGAGTCCCCAGCCAGGAAGGGCCCCCAAATGGCAGGCTATTCAGAACAGAACTCAACATTAGTGAAAGCAACCTTCGCACCACACTCACAGGCCACCCAAGGTGACTCGGTGGCAAGGTGCCACCCTGCCTTCTCGGCTCCAAGCCGGTCCTATGGGCCCAGCAGTCCCATCATCCCCCCATGGAGGTCTAGGCTTTCCTGAGCCATCCAGCCCTGTGAGTTGCCTGGCTGGGCTTGAAGTTTTATACTTTGGACTGAAACCTCACCCTGGGGTCAGTCTTCTGGGCCAACTGGCCAACTGCCAGGCCCCCAAACTCAGGATGGTATTGGTGACACTTTGTGTCCCCTGCACCACTCTCACCACCTACAGGTATGTCTGGCTGTTCTTTGTGTTGTCAGTGATTTAAAATTTTTCTCTAAGCAATTTATTCTTAATGTACATAAAGTTATTTTTATTTATAAGAACACCAGCACTGTCTTGATAGAGACAAGCATAAGGCAAGGAAAACAGCCATGGAAGGGCACACTATAACCTGAAGACTGCCCTCCGTCTCCCCCAAAGGGAAGCAATGTGTAGGAAATTGTTTTAGGGACACCAGGACCAGGTGGAGCCCCCCCCCCCCGCGCCCCTGTGTGAAGGTTCTCAGGGTGGGGCATGGCTAGGACCAGGCTGAGATGCCTGTGTGAGCGTTCTCAGCATGGGGTGCAGTGAGCCTGGTGCTCCTCACTGCCATACCATAGCTCATGCTGTCACTCCCAAAAATCTCCTCTTGTAGAAAGTCATCAGTCTTACTCTGGGGCTGGCAAACTTTTCTGTAAAGGGCAAGAGAGTAACTATTTTAGGCTTTGCGGCCACAGCCCTGCAACCTCTGCCTCATGTGAAAGCAGCCTTGGGCAGTGTGCAAGCTGATGGATGAAGCTGGTCCCAATAAAACTTTATTAACCAAAACAAGCAGGAGGCCGTATTGGGCCATGGGCTCCAACTGACAACTGCTGACCCGACTCCTTCCCCCAAATCGAAGAGAGTCTGCCCCAAGTTGTCCTCACAGCACACCACAGGCTCTGGTCTGCTTCTGCGGGGAGGAAGGTGTGCACCTAGATTTTGGCTGGTGTCTTAGCATGACCAGAATATTCTGTAGCCGGCCTTCTGAGTTCTCAGGCTGGTGATCTAGGACTAACAAGTGGGACTTTTTATCTCCTTTTAGACAGGTTTGTAAAAAGTGCCCAAGCAGAAGGAGGTCATGTGGGCAGAGCCTTGCCCCAGGGGACCCCCAGGCTGTGTGGGACCTGATGGGCTCATTGGTCCTGTGTGTCCATCTTCTGCTGGGCTGTGGAGAGAAAGACATGACTGCACACTCTGCCCAGCCAAGCACCCACAGTGTCAGTGGCTAAGGAAGTCGGGGCTAGAACAGAGCTGGGGAAGGGCCACTTTATCCTGTTAATAGGATGTCATAGAGAAATTCAAGCTTACTGCCCGAGCAGGTGTGTGGTTCTCCAGTTTGTGGCAGGGAAAGTGCCCCCTCCCGACTCACCCAGACCTGGGAGAATGTGGCCAACAGGAGCTCTGGGCCCTGCAGATACAGCTTCTGGAAGATAATCTTTGCCGCTGACATTCTCAACCTGAAACGTGGGATGTGAATTTGGCTTTGGGTGATGGCCTGCAAAAAGCTATGGAGTCCATGGTTCTGGGAAGCCACCAGCAGCAGCTCCCATGCACTGAGGCCACAGCTTCTTCTGTTTTAGGGTCTGTGGCACCACTGTGATTTGGTGTGGATTTGTCACCCTTGGCCTGTACACCCTGACATGTCTATTCTGCTGTATCCATCACAGCCTGTAAAGATAGACTCGGACCCCACTTTGTAAAATCAGACCGTGATTTTATTACACGTGCACAGGGGACCACTGCTCTCAAAGGCAGGCGGCCCCGAAGTGGAGGGCAGGTTGACTTTTATACCTTTCTTTGTGCCACATGGCAAGCAAGCTAGTACAGAAGCAGAATACTGCGGTTAGCTCAGGGCAGGGTTACAGCTTGAGAAACACAGCTTGAGTAAGTTTCTACTGTTGTTTCTTCACTGGGAACTATATGGTTTGTTCACCGGAAACTATAGCGTGAGAAACACAGCTTGAGTAACTTTTCACTATTGTTTGTTCACCAAGAACTAGGGGAGATTTGGGGAACTTGGGCACTCTCCGTGTTTTCTTGTTCTGAAGCTATTTCTCAGAATCTACCCGGGGGGGTGGGGGGGCCTGGGGTTTCAAGAGCTAACAGGCTTTTACAAATCCATGTCATGTGTCACTCCAAGCCAGCTGTGAGCAGAGGGCCAGGGTGTGTCAGGGCTAGACAACTGTCACAGGACCCTCTCTCCACTGCCAAAGCCTGGTGCACAGAACTCCACTTTCTGCTCACATGCCACTGGCTGATGGATCTCCTGGGCTCTGGGCTACAGCCTTAGGGGACCCAAGAGGGGCTTAGGCTTGGCAGGTAGAAGTGGCACATGTCAACTCCACCTACGTCTCCTCTCAAAGTGCAGTCACCTGAGGGGGGAAATGGTGCATCCTTGTCTCCGGAGGAGATGGCACATCCTTGTCCCAGGGGAGATGGCACATTCTTGTCCCAGGATATGGTACATCCTTGTCCCTAGAGATGACACATCCTTGTCCCCAGGGGAGATGGTACATCCTTGTCCCAGGAAATGGTACATCCTTGTCCCAGGAGAGGTTGCCTCCTTGTCCCCAGAGAGATGACACATCCTTGTCCCTGGGGAGATGGTACATCCTCATCCCAGGGGATGTTATAATCTTGTCCCAGGAGATGGCACATCCTTGTAGATGGTACATCCCTAGCAAATGGAAAGAGACAGTTCCATCATGGCTTCTGTGAAAGATTCATCTCCAAATGGACTTCGTGGCATTCTGTAAGAAGTCAGCACACACGTGCACAGCACCTCACTCACAAACATGTACACACACACCACCTCACTCACGCACACCACCTCACTCACATGTACACACACACCACCTCACAAACGTGTACACACACACCACCTCACTTCACACACACCAGCTCACTCACTAACGTGCACACACACACCACCCCGCTTCACACACACACAGTCATTTTCTCATTCATTGCCTCCCTCCATCTTCCCGTCTTCCCTCCACTCAGTTCTCACCTAGCTAACTATGGTTTGGGGGTGCTTTCCTACCCCTGTTTCTGTCTACAGGAAGCTGAGAGTTTCCCATCAGTGTTCTGGGGAGGCAGCTCTTTGGTGAGGTCGGAATCGTGGGGAGCACTGCGGATGGCACCGGGGGCAGGAGCAGGGCCTGTGGCACCATGCAGCTCAGCTGGGATCAGCTACTGCTCCTCAATCTTTAGGGACATCTCATTCTGATAAAATGTGGCAGACAGAACCAGGCTAGAGAGGAGGAGGTGGGCCGTTCTTCCCAAACACCCCAGAACTGCCAGCCTTCTCCTTGGAGGGAGCACGGCTTTTCACGGACTCCCACTCTGCTGTGATGGGGCTGTGGCACCAGAGGCACGGCCGGGAGCCAGGCCTCGGTGGGACAAGTGGGGAGAGGAGACACCTCGTCCCAGGCCCGGAGGCTCTCCTGCTCAGGCAGAGCAGGTGGGAAGTGACTCGCTGCCACAGTGACACTGGCTGGGGCATGTTGCTGTGTTCCCAGAGGAACCACAGAAAGTGGTGGCTGTGACACTGAGTCAGGGATGTGGGTGCCATCGGTCAGCTGCCTAGCACCACGCGACACTGGGGACTTGGGGAAGAGAGGAGTCGGGCTCTTTTGTGGCCTTCAGGAACAACCAGACTTGAGCTTGTCATTTGGAATTTGCTCCCACGACTACTGTGGTGACTCCAACGCAGATGTGCCAGTGACAACTTGAAGAGCCACCGTTACGCCAGCACACACGCAAGGCTGACTTCTGGCAAGATTCAGAATGAAGATAAAATCAAACTTAGAAAAAGAGGATCTAATCCTTGGCTGAGTCTCATAAAAATTCAGAATGTGTTAACTCAAGAGGTTGTTCGGGGCAACTGTAGGACGTGGCTGGAGAGAAGGAGGAAGAGTGCTCCAGGGGACAAATCCTTTAATTTGGGAGGCTGATATTTCAGAAGACAAGGAGTCACCCAAACCAGTCCTTGGGGCCCCTGCCAGAGAACAAAGCCCGGGAAGGGCTCTGAGTAGCACTCTGGAAAGATGTGACTCCACCGCTTCACGTGAGAGGGGCCCTCGGAGAAGTGGGGAGAACCCGAGTCCCGTAGTCGGGATTACGGAGCGCAGGGCAGGGACGGCAGCCCGTAGGGCCATGATACCTGACAGCTCACGTGAGCTTCAGCTGGTCAAAGCAGACGTTTTCCCACATCCCCTTGATAAACTTGGTTCCCATTTTGTGGACACTGCATCATATCGCAAATATTTATTATGCCGTATGTGACAGGGAAGGGCTGGACCTTCAAGAATGTGGAGAGGAAGAATACAGACCTGCCCTCTGGGCCTGAGGACGAGCCCTCAGAGGGTGGGAGAGACTCGTCCTGAGCCGGGTCAGCCTCGTGAGAGTGCGGCTGACACGGGGAGACCCGCTGTCCTCAGCTCCTTACCTTGCCACACAAGTCCCCATGCCCAGTACTGCCCCTTGGCACACCAAACTCTAGCCAGGATTGGCAACTCAACTTCTAGACCCGCTCGTATCCTGGATACAAACTCTTCCCTCAGTGTGGAGTGTGTTCCCACGGCACCTGACGCCCCTCAACCTGGCTGCTTCCCCCCTCCTCTAGGGGAGTGGCCCTCCCTGGGGTCTCATGGCACTCTCTTTGCAGTCACTGTGGCAGAGTATTTGACGTAACTTTGCCAGTAATTACTGCTCTGTGTCCCCCATGAAACCGAGAATTCCTTGAGGGATAACGTCCTATCAAACAACACTGAGGACAGCATAGATGCCGTTCAGCTACTCAAAGAGGGTCATCCCCTCCTGGCCACTGTTAGGTACAAGAACTCGGCCACAGAGCAGAGCTGGGCGAGGGCCGTGTTTTTGTGGCTTCCCTTCCAGGACACCTCCCAGTCCTTGCGTCAGAGGTTGGGTAGATCTCCTGCAGAAAACCAGTCTTGCTGGTCACAAGTGGAGTAAGAAAGAATTCAGAATTGACACATGTAAGATGGTAAATCCTAAGAAGCTTATAGCCACAAACAGGGACTTTAGAAACTCTGCCCAGATCCTGGCTGCCCCTCGAGTTGTGCAGACACAAGTGATACCCCGAAGAGCCCAGAGAAAACAGCAGCTGGAAGGTTAAAGTACCAAGCAGAGATTTCAGCTGTGCCTGCTGCAAGGGAAGGGTTTAGAGTTGATTCCAGCCACGGTAACTAACTCCCTGCTGTAACAAAAGTAAACACCCTTCGGTGAAAGAGAACAGAACTGTGGTCTCTGCAGGGCATCATCTGTAACGATCAGTATTCAAACAAAACTCACTAGATGTGTAAAGAAAGAAAACGCAGCTCATAATCCTGAGGGGAAACTGCCCAGATGAACGAACCCCGAGACTGCCCCGCTGTGGGAATTAGCAGCAAGGCCTTTAGACCGTCTCTCACAAATACGTTCAAGGTTTAAAGAAAAATACGGTCAGAATAAATAGAAAGGGAATCACAGTAGAAAAGTGGATATTCTAAACATACACCCAAATGGAAATGACAAATCTGAAAAGTGCAGTTATTGCCAAGGAAAGAATCAGTGGATGGACTTTCAAGCACATTGCAGAGGGCAGAAGAAAGGGTTGGTGCTCTTGAACATAGTCAAATTATCTCATCTGAAGAATGGGGAGGATCAGAAGACACACAGTTGCCGTGGGACAATGACACGTGGCCTAACGTCTGTACAATGGGAATAACAGAAAGAGAGAGAAGTAACGATTGAAATTATACCAAACTCGGCCGAGAAACAAACTTACAGGTGCAAGAAGCCCAGGCAGGATGAACACAGAGAAAGCCGCACGCGAGTCACAGTCAGACTGCTGACATTAAAAATAAAGTCTCTGAGGATCAGGAAAAAACACATCATGGAAAGAACAAGGGTGGAGCTGGCCTTCTGTTACAAATACAGGAGGCTACAGGCCAATGGAAAGACTTTTTTTTTTTTTTTTTTGAGACAGAGTCTCACTTCATCGCCCTCAGTAAAGTGCCTTGACATCATAGCTCACAGCAACCTCAAACTCTTGGGCTCAGGCGATCCTCTTGCCTTAGCCTCCCGAGTAGCTGAGACTACAGCCACCCGCCACAATGCCTGGCTAGTTTTTAGAGATGAAATCTCACTCTAGTTCAAGCTGGTCTCAAACTCGTGAGCTCAGGCAGTCCACCTGCCTCCACCTCCACCTCCCAGAGTGCTGGGAATACAGGTGTGAACCACCTTGCCCGGCCCTTTGGTCAGTTTTGAGTTAGTTGTTGTGTATGGTGTGAGGTAAGAATCCAACTTCATTATTTTGCATGTGGACATCCAGTTATCCCAACATCCATTTTTTTTTTTTTTTTTTTTTTTGAGACAGAATCTCACCCTGGGTCAAACTCCTGTGTTCAAGTGATTCTCTTGCCTCAGCCTCCCAAGCAGCTGGGACTACAGGTGCCTGACACAACGCCTGGCTATTTTTTAGAGATGGGATCTCACTCTTGCTCAGGCTGGTCTCGAACTCCTGAGCTGAATCGATCCACCCGCCTCAGCCTCCTAAAGGGAAAGACATTTTTAAGTGATCGAATGAAAAAAATAAAAATAAAAACCCCTATCACTTAGAATTCTACATCCAGAAAATATCTTTCAATGCAGATGAAATAAATCTATCCCTGATAAGCAAACTGAGGAGCTCCATCTCCATCGCAAAAAACAGTAAAAGGCGTTGTGTAGGCTGAAAACAATTGACAACAAATTCGTACCTGCAGGCAGGGATGGGAGGGGTAAAGTTATGGACTAATTGAAGAGACTGTCATTTGTCTCTTTATGTCTTTAAGAGACAGCAGAGTTATAGCCAAATGTTACTCCGTGTTGTGGAAGTTCTAATGTGTCTTGATGGAGCTAATATGGAAACAAGGGACCAAGAACGAGAAGGGTCAGCAAGTGGAGGAAGGTCGGGAGGCATCTGTCCTTCCTAGGTGGGGCTGTGCTGCTCCAAGGCGATGACAGAGCTGGGTAAGGGGTCCCGTACCAACGCTAGATGAGCCGTGATATCTATGGGGTTATGATCATATTGTCATCAATATCATTAATAAAAAAATTCTTTATGAATGCATCAATTAAAACTGTTAAGTGAGTCACCAAACTGTCCAGTTTATTAGCAAAAAAAAAAAAAAAAAAAAAGAGTTTTGATTATACCCAGCTATGGAAACAAATACAACAGGTGAGTGATGCCAAAGGCCCCGTCGTAATTCATTACCCAGCGTTGTGCCTGAATATACTCTTATTAATAATAACATGCACTTCTAGGATCAATAGTGGAAACACTGAGTTCACCAAAGGTACATTGTGTGATGTTCCTTAATATGCATGTGTTTTCCAGACTAAAACTACCAAATGTAGTTAATACCAGGACCTCACTTTCTCCAGACCCTCGGCCGTCCTGCACACCAGAGCCCCTCCAGACTTGCTCTGTTTCCACCACCTTCCTCTGACACTCAGCCCCCTGTTCCCTGTAGTCTGCTCTCCCACAGCCAAGCTCACTCAAAGTCCAGGTTGTGACCAAGGCTTGAGCCCCCGGGCCCTTGCTCCCAGCTCCCTGCAGACTCCCTTTGAACCTCCACCCAGGGCAGGCTCTCCAGCTCGCTGTCCCGATCTGCTCCGCACTCTGCCCTGATGGCCTCTCTGCTGTGACAGGAGGACACCCCACCACCACCACAGTGCTGTCCTGCTCCAGGTGGTCCTTTGCCATCTCCTCATCCCATTTGCATTTGTCCCATCAAGGCCATGCCTGCAGTAGTGCCGTCTCGGCATACTCCGAGCTCTCAGTCCTCACACTGAGATACTCATACTCCCGTATTCCCAGTCCTCCTACTGGACTCCGAGCTCCCTTAGGGCAGGAGTCATGTCTGATCGTGTCCCTGGCTGTTTCCCTTCCACCAGGATCTGTGGCCGAGAGCCTCCCTCAATAAGCAGCTGCTAGAAGAGTGGACCTGGGACCTCCGGCAGGGAGGGGCTGGATGTGGCCGTGGTCTGTGTGCTGCTGACCCCTGGACTGGACACTGCCCATCAGGGGGAGTACTCTGATGGGTACTGTGCAGTGGGGCTGAGACTCACTGCTCTAGGGGCACCTGCCCAGGTGTGCAGGGCCCTCTAAAGCTCTCTGTGCCTCCCACCCCATGAGGGGGTCACCTGGAGACCAGTTTGGGGAGCACGTGGCTGCTCTCTGGGAGGGCAGAGGTGTGGTGCTCTGATCCCTAATCTCACTGGTGAATCCTCCAGGTCTAGTTCCTCAGAGAGGAAGAGCTTACAAAGAGAGTGAAGAGTGAAGAAACGGGTTTCTCTCCTTAAAGGGACTTCAGACCAAAAGTCTCTGGGGAGAAACTGATGGCAGGAGGTGTTTCAGAGTCTGCTTGTGTCTGAGTTCCCCCCATAAAGGGATATTGAAAACATTACCTCTGCTTCATCATAGACACCGAGTCTGTCACTAGATTGGACCACTCTGAGAATGGGTGAAGAAGATCCCCGAGGCTGTGCGTTCAGCCCCAAAAGGGAACACACCTCTAGCTTTGCACAGAGACCGTGTGTCTCCTGCCACAGTCAGACAGGGTAGCCCTGTGACCTCCTGTCACCTGCAAATCAGGGTCCACCTCCTTCCTGGCCCCACAGGGGGGCAGGAACTTTGCACTTGCGCAGGTGCACACATGCACAGGTGGTACACAGGTACACAGATAGGTGCACAAGTGAACACAGGTACCCACAGGTGCACAGGTAAACACACAGGTACACACATAGGTGCATAGGTACACACACAGGTACACAGGTGCACAGGTGAACACACGGGCACACATAGGTACACAGGTGAGCACACAGGTACACACACAGGTGCACAGGTGAACACATGGGTACACACACAGGTGCACAGGTGAACACACAGGTACACACAGGTGCACAGGTGCACACAGGTACACACAGGTACACAGGTACACACAGGTACACAGGTGCACAGGTGAACACACAGGTACACACAGGTGTGCAGGTGAACACACAGGTACACACACGTGCACAGGTTAACGCATGGGTACACAAATAGGTACACAGGTGAACACATGGGTACACACAGGTGCACAGGTGAACACACGGGTAAACACAGGTGCACAGAACACACGGGTACACACACAGGTACACAGGTGGACACAGACACACAGGTGCACGTGTGCTTAGGCACACTCATGCACCAGTGGTGCACAGCTGCACACATGCACAGGTAGGACCGAGGTACACACACAGGTGCACAGGTGCACAGGTGCATAGGTACACGTGCTCAGGTGGCACACATGGGTACACAGATGCATAGCCTCACACATGTACATGTAGTACACACATGTACACATACACACATGCACAGACACTCACATACATGCCCAGCCCCTACCCAAGTGTGGTTCTGAAAGTGCAGACCCAGGACAAGTCCCCCTGAAATCAGATGTCATGCTGAGACCTGTGGTGAATTCACATTGTCCTTGCAGAGCCAGAGGGATTAGACGAAAGCCGTCATTTACTGATTCACCTCCTGGGTTCTGTGATTTCAACAGTCATGGGAAAGAAAGGGGCAGACCTCCTGTGTTTACCGTTCCCTCATCTGAGCAGAAAACGTTCTGTTTCTTAAATTGCTTTAATGGCTGTATTTATACAGCTGAAAGTTACTTAAGAAATGAAAGTAAAATCAAATTGTTGCAAATGCTCAGATAATGTATTGGAGAATATTCAATTAGAATATATTAATATTTTAGATTTCCTTCATTAATTTAATAGTCAAGGATTTAATTTTGCCACTGAATTGCTGTTGCACCCTGTACGGGTGGGCATTTAGGATGACAGCACCTGCTACAGATGGACCCCTGAGGTGGCCACTGGCCAGGCAGCCTTGTCTGCCAGGCCGGCTTCCTAAAGAGGGAGCCCCCAGAGCCACCCTAGGGAGGCCTGGTCTGAGAACAAGCCTAAGGCCAACGAAGAGCCATCCAGGGCAAGTTGGGGCAAGGAGGCCATCATACGTGAGAAGGAGAAACTGTCCTTGGATGAAATGACGCCAGTGGTGGGCAGGGTGGTGGTCATCTAACCATCGTTCATTCACACATTCACTAAGTCTTTCCGTGTCAAGCGCCCTGGGGTGCTGCTCTAGGTATGAGCATGTCCACCCCCAGGGAGTGGGTGTTCTAGGAGAAGTAAACCCACAGTTACGTACATGGTCTGTGTGTGACTGACCCCTGGACTGGACACTGCCCTGTCGGGGGGGAGTCGTCATTCCTGCTCCGGTGGTCCTTTGCCATTTCTTCATTCCACTGTGCATTTGTCCCGGAAAGGTCACGCCTGTGGCAGTGTGGTCTTGGCCTGTCCCCAGCATCCTCCTGCTGGACTCTGAACTCCTTAGGACAGGAGTCATGTCTGATCGTGTCTCTGGCTGTTATCTGACCACCAGGATCAGTGGCCGAGAGCCAGTGAAGTTCAGTTTCCGATCAGGTAGCTAAAAAAGTCACTTCCAGCAAAAGAACCTCGGAATGCAGTGGTGGGGAGGACCACGGCATACTGAAGGGAGGAGCGCTCCAGGCAGAGGGGACACAGTGCAAAGGCTCAGTCTTTGAGGAAGAGCCAGAAGGTCCGAGTAGCTGGACAGAGGTGGCCAGGGAGAGCATGAGAGTGATGAGCTCAGAGCATCAGGGCCAGGAGGGCTCAGTGGCTGACTCTGAGACCCGAGGGTAGATGTGATCCGACCCACTCATCAAGGCCCCTTTGGCTGCTGAGCAAAGACCCACAGAGCATGGCAGGTGCAGGAGACTCATAAGGAATGAGAGGTGACCAGGACCGTGGGGCTGTTTTGATGTCCTGCAATAAAAAGGGTTGGAAACCCAAATAAATCCTTTTTTGTTGTGTTTACTTAGCAGTAAAATTCAAAATTTGAGACCTGATGCCCTAGGGCTCACAGACTGCTTGGGTCCCTTCCTCTGCCTGAGCCTGAGGCACATTCCTGGGCTCCAGGGAAGAGAGCTTACCCAGCACAACCCTCCACCTGACCCACCCATCCCAGATGGCCAGGAGCAATGGAGGTGCCCAGCCAGGGGCTGGTGAGACTAGGTGCCCCTAGGGATGTGTGTCCGCATTAACAGGCAGGAAGGGCTCAGGTCCCCACCAGGTGCCCAGCCAGGGGCTGGTGAGACTAGGTGCCCCTGGGGATGTACGTCTCCATTAACAGGCAGGAAGGGCTCAGGTCCCCACCAGGTGCCCAGCCAGGGGCTGGTGAGACTAGGTGCCCCTGGGGATGTGCGTCTCCATTAACAGGCAGGAAGGGCTCAGGTCC
>CAUYPK010163354.1:0-40561 GCA_963574355.1 Loris lydekkerianus
TAACCCCCGGGATCAGCTGAACTACCCCATGGTGGTGGTAGCAGACCCCTCAGAAGAGGAGGCCAGAATCAAGGAAGGCTAAGAGGCCAGAACCCTACTTTAGGGCACTGTCAGTGATAGCAAAAAAGGTAAAAATGCAACAACCAAGGGTCCCAGGGAGATGGGCAGCAGCACCTCCTCAGGTAACAGAACGCTCCACCTTTCATCTGTATACACAAATAGTTGATGGAGTTGGGGAAATAGTTTAGGCAGAGTTAATGAGTCTCTGGCTATTAGGATGTTGCATTTATGGCAGTGGTTCTCAACCTTCCTAATGCCACAATGTATTTTCATTTTTAAAAGGGGTTGCAACCTACAAGTTGAGAACCGCTGATTTATGGGATCTAGAGTAGATGTGCCTGAGATGGAGAAATTAGCGTCTGTCACAACACACTCGTCCTTGGACAATGCTTGCAGAACTACCACTGCTACGACCACAGTAGCCACTCCTGTTGAACTGGGTCATGGCTGCATTCTGCACTGTGTAGACTAATACTGGGGACCTGCCAGCATAGCCCACACAGTCACTGGCAGTCCTATTCAGAATGACAGCAGATTCTCCGGGAACTGGATATGAGAAATGCCATGTTTAACTTGAAAGTCTGAGGGTCTGATATGAATATTTTACAGCTGCTATGAGGGATACTGTGCCGGAGAGTGTCCTCTGCCCTGTTTGAGTCCTGGGCAGCAGTATTGACACTGTTGGTTGACCATCAGATGAAGTAACCAGCACCATAGCTGATCTAGGGGAGACAGAGAAGGGAGTTTGGGCTGCTAGTAAGCAAGCACTACGGGGTGGGGAAGACACGGGGCCAGTGAAGGTCACACACATTCAGCTGTGGGCAGACCTTTGGTCAGCAGGGGTTGGCAGAGAGAAAATTGATGGAAAATCCAAAACCCTGCTGTTAGACTCATGGGAATAGCTAACTCCAGATCAGCAGTTCCAACCCCTGAAAGAACAAAGAAGGATAGAGAAAATCACGGAAGGCTAAGAGGCCAGGGGTATAAGCCATTGGCCTGCAAGATTTCCTGTTAGAAGAGTAAAAAGCAGGGAGTGGGGGTTCCTGTCGAGGCAAAAAGGCAGAGGGAACAGCAGACCAGACCATAAAGTTAAGAGTCCCCCAACCAGGGCAAGATCTAGACTTTTCAGGAGCAGCTGGAGAACGGCCCCAGAACTCAGCTGGCCTGTCTGCAGCAGGAAAACTCCACCTTGAGGAATACCCTGAGCCAGGCCGTGAGCCAGGTGGAGAGGGGCAGAAGGCAGGGCTGGCAAGCTCTGGCAGGAACTCAGCAAAGTTAGTAAAGAGCTGGTGAAGAAGCCTGAGGCTGCATGGCAAGAGTAGCAGCAGAAGGTTCTGGAAGCCAAGGTAGCTGCCTTAGAGAAGCAGGTCCGGCAGCAGCAGGTGGCCCATTTCGAGTGGGGGAGGCCCTGCAAAAGTGCCTGGATGAGGTCAGCCAGGAGCTCTGCTGCACATGGAGCCTCCAGGCAGACGAGAAGGCCTGAGAGCCCCAGAGACGGCCAAGCGGCACAGCAAGTTAGAGTTCTCTGAAGAGGAGGTGAGGAGTAAATGTGAGGAGCTGAGTGGTCTCCCCAGGAAGCTCAAGGAGGCCAGGGCAGAGAACTCCCAGCTCAAGGGAGAATACCATCCATTGAAGACCTACTGGAGGTGGGAACAACCAGACCAGCCAAGCAGAGGCTGACTAGCCTCAGACTCACGGCAAGGAGCTGGAGTCCCATATTTTATGTCTGGAGAAAGAGGTCCTGTGGAGGAGCAGAAAGTGAAGAACAGTAACTTCCAAAAGAAACGGAAGCCTATGGAAGTACTGCATGTGACCGAGCAGGCCTGCAGGGAGGAAGTGTGCTCCCTGACCCAGGCCATGGAGGAATAGGAGAAGCAGCTCCACCTGACTGGGGCACAGACTAGGGAGGCCCTGCTGGCTCTGCTCCTAGAACTCTATGGCCTCTCAGTAACAGAGAGTGTCATTGCCACAGCCCTGTGGCAGATATCCTATTGTGGTTGGGTATAGAAGTAGACCACTGAGCCACACTGTAGCCCAGCACAGGTGCAGACCCTGGCAAAGCAGGGCATAATTACAGCAGCATGGTGCCCCCAGCCACAGCCTGTTACAGGCTGAGCTACAGGAAGTATAGGGTCTCATGACTTACATAGATGCTGATATGCAGAACATCTGGGTGACTGAAAGCTAGTCCCTGTAAGGAGGGGCATGCCCTAATTCTTGATCTTGTGATATACTGATGGCTCAAATCAGGGGCATCCCCTGTGTGGTGGATGGCTGTAACCTACCACTCACCAGCAGACTATTTGGTATGACATATGGGCCAGACAAAGCAGTAACAAGCTGAGTTGCAAACAGTATGGCTAGGGGGTGCTAACAAGCCATCACCACTAGGGATTTGCACAGACAGCTGAATTGTCTTTAGGGAATTAAACCTATGGATAAGTGCGTGGTGCCTGAACCATGGGATGGTTATGCATAGGCCATTGTGGGGCCAAGCCACATGGCGAGACTTATGGGAGCTAGGACACAGAAGCAAATGATGGTGCATCACGTCACAGAGCATGCTCCGTTAGGCCATCCAGGTAATGATGAAGCAGACACCTAGCCAAAGTCCACTGGGTAGAGACTGAACCTTTGGGAGATGTCACCCAGTGGCTACATCTTCCTTTCCTGCATTCTGGACAGAAAAATATGTGGGCCACAAGTCTTGCTTGCTATCGCTTGTGCTATTATAGCGTATATTGTTGTTATGGTACATGGATGCGATGCTTTACCTTCCTCACACAGCGACCTTCGTGGAAGACTTTATGGTATAGATTGTGAAGCAAGAAACCCTAAAGGGGGGGAGCGTGGGGAAGACGAGTTAAATTAGGCTTTCTGCCTGAAGGCTGCAAGGTGCCAGGACTGAAGGCCATGAGATACCCAAATGTTTTGAGTAACTATGATTAAGCCAGCAGATGCCATGTGTTTCTAAGTAATCATCATTAGTGTTTAATTTGCAGCCTCTCTTCTGGCTACTATTTAAGACCCCAAGGCTTTTTGTAGGGGGTGGGGGAGAGCTTCCTATGCATGGTTCTTTTTTTGGTTTGTTCAAACCAGTGCAAACCTTTTCGGCTTCAACTGTTGTCAGTTTTGTTCATTGATAACTGCTGACTGTAAAAGAAAATGGAGCTAAAGAACTCATGATTCCTTAAAACTCCCATTGCTCCAAGGCCAAAAAGCATAGCCCTTTTGGTGGGGTTCCCTGGTACACAGTTCTGAAGTCTCTGGTGTGATGTTTTCTTAGTTGCTAAAATCCCTGGTGATTTCAAAATATGCATGTGGCAGACACCATTGCCATCCAATTCACTCCACTTTCTTTCAGACTAATATCTTAGTTAAAGCATCCTAATTGAGAAAGGTATTGCGTAGGAGTCAAGGTGATGAGCCTTGACTGGTCTAAGCTGAGAGAGAGCTTTTTCTGTAAAGAGCCAGAGATTAAATATTTTAGGGTCTGTAGGCCATCTTGACCGTGTTGTAGCTAACTCTGTTGTGGTTGCTAAATGCAGCCATAGACAACACATATGTAAACAAATGGAGATGGCTGTGTTCCAATAAAACATCTTCATAAACCAGTGATAGGCCTGATGTGGTCTGTGGGCCATAGTTAGTCTTCTGTTGAAGGAGTTGTTTTCTTTTTCTCCCCTGAACAGGTATTCTACTTGACTTCCTTTACAGAATTTTAATATCATACATTTTTATGCTTAAATCTTTTATTTATGCACATTACCTTATTATTCTTTGCACAGAAATATATAATAAATTCAACTTAATAAATTTTTTTGAGCCCTGGGCTCAAAGTGTCAGAATATTTATTTTGGATTGAATTATCAATTTTGATTAAGATATACCTGATAAAAACATTAGTTTTTGACCAGTAATAAAACAAACTGTATGATTACAAATGCATTTTGTAATGAGCTTTTTAAAAATCAGATTATGCACAAATGAATATTTATACTTGAATAAGATGGAATTCGGTGCTAGTTTTCTTACATTTAAAAAGATAACGTTACCATACATGGCAATAGAAGTTTTTTTTAGCAATGTCCTTCAACATTGAACTCCTGAATTATGTGTCAAATCACACAGCAATCTATGATCCAGTATTAGTGTTGGTGGTCATTTAGGTCTTCCAATTTTTTTGAAAACAAAGAATCAGAGATTACCTGACACAAAAGGAGTTACTTCCCATTTGTTAGAGTACTTTTCTTTCACACTAATACCATTTTTGAAGTGCCTCTCTGGTACTCTCTGGAGGTTTCTTTGTCTTGAGACATTGAGCTGCAATTAGATTAAGGATGAGGGAGGGCTGTGTTTTCCTTTAAAAGAAGGGCAATTATGTAAGGGGAAATGTTTGGACCAATCTGTGTTGGAAAGTACACATATGGAACCTGAGGATTTAGAGACGAATCTATTAAAATTACTTGCATGACACATGAAATCTGCAGGAAATTGAAGACCACAGATCAGAGGAAAAAGGAGGGTGATCACTTCTGGACCTACCTTGCACATATGTGTGTTAAAAGACTTATCCTGGAGTCAGAGCCAGTGCAAATGTATGACTATAACACTAACGCCAGGTGTAATCATATGAGTTAGCATGTAAGGATATACATGTGTGTAAATCCAGAAGCCTAGGGACCTTTTGCTCAGGACACACTTCTAGAACCCAGGCATCCTGCACCCATTTGGAGAAGCATGCATAACTACCCCTGTAACATGTTTGTACTGCTGCTGGCCTTTATGCAAACACTGTTCTTACCCTCATACCCTACCCTCATTATTACAGGCTTACTCTTCTCTTTGTAGCACACATGTAATTAATGATGTCACAGATGCCCTTTCTGTTTGCTATGCACCAGGGAGTTTAGAAAATCTGGAACTCGTGAATTTTTTCTTGCAGGTTACCACTTAATTATCATCTAGGCCTGTCAATTACAAGACATTACATTTAAGGGTAGAACATTTCTGAAAAGCAGAATCTCCATCTTAGCCCCCTTCCAGGACGGTCACCTATCCTGTCTCCATCCTGGCCCAAAATTTCTACCTTACAGCTATTTCTATAATCTCTCCTATATCAGTATGGTTCTTTACATTCTGTTTTAAGCAGTAAGAATGAGTTCAGCAGGACCAAGGATCTTAGGAATACATAGTCAATGTCTTGTCACTTTCCTTAGGAGGACTCAGCTTTCATGGTCCTTCCTTGATGTATTATCCCATCCAAGTTTCAAATTTCCAGACAGGCTCAGATAGGTCTCTTTGGGTGATGGGCCCACCAACTAACTGTGGCAGTCTATCTTCCAATTTCTCAATATCTCTTCTTTTTTCCCCTCTTTTGCCCAAATCAACATCTGCTTTACTATCGTGATCTAAATTTTCCCAAGTGCTATGAGCCTATGGGAAAATACAAACATAGATCATCTTAACAGTTCCAATGGTGCTGGTTCTGTGACCCTGTCTAGATAAATTCCCCACCCCAACATGTCTTGGGCCAGCCACATAATCATTCTAAGCTTCAAGTTTCCCTGGTTCTTAGCAGGGCGAATCTCTTGCTCTTCACAGAGTTCTTATACAGATAAGATGAAATATATCATTTGAAAAGGCAAATTCAATTGCATATTCATAGTGGGTACTCTTGATATCTTTTTTTAATCTGTTGATTTTAAAGAGGCAGTGAACAAAAAATAGATGGTTAGCTTTCACTGGGAACAGTTTAAATTTTGAAGAAGTCCCATCTGCCGCGTGGTTTAGGTCACTTTGACAATGATTCAGACTGAGTACTGTGGTCACAGTCTCCATGGAGATCTGATACAGACAGAGTGGTATCTTAACATAAAGTGCAATCAACTGGGACTTCAAAATATATATTCCCTTTGATGGATCCATTTTCTCTGAGAAGCTGAGTGGTTTTAGCCCAGTGGCTTGAATCACGGGAGAAGAGTAATACTGGGTGATGGAGAGGATTTTGAAATGGGGAGTAGAGAAGGAGAGAGTCCTACATTTCTTTATGTCTGTTTCATTCAAACCTGCATTAGAAATACAGAAAACTTGGAAACTAAATCGAAAATAGAGGTAAGGAAAAACATTACAAGCCTAGCTCCAAAGAATAATTACCCTTAACAGCACTGAGTGTGTATTTCCTTACTGTCTGTTTTCTGTTTTCCTTCTTTAATAGTGATTATATCATATGTATATTTTTGCATGGCAGTTTTTAACATTTTAATATAAAAGTTTACTCATGCTAACAAAACATACACATCCTATTCTGTCAATTTGCATGTGTTCTAACTTCTACCATTTTGTTGGGCATTTAAATTATTTTTATTTTTTTATTTTACAAATTCAGCAAAACTCATAGTTGCATAACATTTAAAAATATTCTGTATATATAGTGTTAAATATTCTGTATATATAGTGTTAAATAGTATATATAGTGTTAAATATTCTGTATATAGTGTTAATTATAGGTTTTCAAAAATAAAATTACTGGTTTAAAGTACTTGGGTATACACTAGGCTCTTGATACATGTTGGTAAAAGTTTATGCCCATACAGGCTTCACTGGTAGTAAAATAAAATGCCTTTGGCAATATACACTCATCAACAGTGACAGAATTTTTTTAAATCACTAATAAGGGAAAAATTCTACTGTGCATAAATCTCTATTTCCTTAATTTCTAGTGAGATACAATATTTCCCCATATATATATTTTTTTCTTTGAGGCAGAGTCTATCTTGCCCTCAATAGAGTGCCATGGCATCACAGCTCACAGCCACCTCAAACTCTTTGGGCTTAAGCGATTCTCTTGCTTTAGTTTCCCAAGTAGCTGTGACTACAGGCTCCTGTCACAATGCCCGGCTATTTTTTAGTTGCAGTTGTCATTGTTGTTTAGCAGGTTCGGGCTGGACTCAAACCCCCAGTCTCAGTGTATGTGGCTGGTGCCCTACTCACTGAGCTATGGGCATGAGGTGAGTTCCCTTAGCCCATAGTGATAATTGTTTAATATTATAATTTTTCCAGGGATCATACAAATATGGTAGGGTATCTCTACATTATACAGTGGAATGAAATAGGATTGGAGGTCATCACATGAAGTGAAATGTGACAAGTTTACAAGCTCATCCAAGGAAACTATATATTTCATTGCTGAATATCACTATGGTCATCTTCAAAGTTACTCCATTGGGAAGCTACACATTGATGCCAGTGCGAAGTCCATCCTTCAAAGTAATTGCCATCAGAGCAATTGCCATATTACCCTTGATATCCTGAATGCCATCAAAATGTCTTTCTTTCAATATTTCTTTAATCTTCAGGTAAAGAAAAAAGTCATTGGGGCTAGATAAGGTGAGTAGGGAGGGTGTTCCAGTACAGTTATTTGTTTACCAGGTAAAGACTCCCTCATAGATAGGGCTGGTGCATTGTCATTATGCGGGAGCCAGGAGTTGCTGGCCAAGATTTTCACTTAAGATTTTCCTGTTTCTCTATTGATTTTTTTCTTGGTCTACTATGCTTCTTACAATAAGCTGATAATTTTGATGCAGAATTAAATGAATTTTTTTCCAATGTTTTCATCAGTTCTGCTAATTACTGGCCTCTTTGACCTCTCTTTAGAATGAGCCTTTCTCTCCTCTTAGAACAACTTTTAATCCATTTGTACAATGCCGTTTTCTTTATATTTTCTCCATGAATTTGGACTAACATGTCCCTTATTTCATTTTCACTCTTGCCAAGTTTAACAAGAAATTTATGAATTTTTGTTGCTCTAATTCGACTTCTGACATTCTTGTGACAGCAAACAAAAACAACAATAATGAATGCCCCTCATTTAAGACAGAAACACAACTGTGAGATACTGATGTACCAAGGTTATGAAACATTACTGAGTTATTTGTACAGTGCTGTCAACATAACCACATGGTAGCAAGATTGTGAACTTAATTGTCAGATCTCATAAGCCAGACATAGACAAGTATCATGTTCTCACTCATATGTGGCAGCTAAAATAGTGGCTCTTCCAGAGATAGAGTATTTGGAATGGTAATTACCAGAGCCTAGGAAGGGAAGGGAAGGATAAAGAAAAGTTGGTCAATGGTTACAAAAATTCAGTTAGATAAAAGAAAGAAATTCTAGCATTAAATAGTACAGTAAGGAAATTACGTATACTTAACAATAATTGTATATTTCAAAATAGAGAAAAAATTTATAATGTTTTCAATAAAAAGAAAAGATACATGTTTAGAGTGATAGATATCCCAGTTACTATGATTTGATCATTACACATTATAAACATATAAAATTATCACATATACTCCCAAAATGTATACAGCTAAGATCAATTAAAAATAAATAAATAAGACATACTGTGGAGTTCATGCCAAAAGGATAGGATGCTAATTTATGAAGCATGTGAGCTGTGGGAATACCAAGTAATAAGTGATCAGACAGAAGTAAGGAATATTCAATTCCAAGGAAAAAGAAATGAAGCCTTAAGTTTTCTCAAGAAAACCAAAGCAAATTCCACAGGCATAATGAGAAGATGTGTTCTGATTTTAATTCAGGCATAATATTTTGCTCTCATTTCCTGAAAGCAATCTTCAAAGTTGGTCTGTGTTAAAGGTAACACAGGCATATCTCAGAGATTCACAGATTTTCAAGCCACTACAATGAAGTATTACAATAAAGCAAGTCACACAAGTTTTGGGTTCCCAAGTCCATATCAAAGTTATGTTTATACTGTACAGTAGTCTATTAAATGTTACATACATAAGAGTTGGGTCCACACTACATTAGAGTCTATCAAATATGCAGTACCATTGGGTCTAAACAACATGTACATTCTTTAATTCAAACTACATTATTGCTAAAAAATGCTAACAGTAATATGAGCCTTTAAGGAGTCATAATCTTATTGCTGGTAGAAGATCTTGTCTTGATGTTGATAGATACTTACTGATCAGAATGGTAGTTGCTAAAGGTTGAGGTACCCATGGCAGTTTCTTAAAATAATACAACAATAAAGCCTGCCACATCAATTGGCTCTTCCTCCCATAAAATATTTGTCTATAGTATTTAGTGCTTTACCCACAGTAAAACTTCTTTTGAAATTGGAATCAGTCTTCTCAAACTTTGCCACTGCTTTACCAACTAAATTTGTGTAGTATTATAAATCCTTTGTTATCATTTCAACAGTGTTCATGCCATTTTCATCAAGAATAGATTTCACTTCAAGAAACCACTTCCTTTGTTCATCCATAAGAAGCAACTCATCTGTTCAAGTTTGATCATGAGATGGCAGCAATTTAGTCACCTCTTCAGTCTCTAATTTCAAATCTTTTTTTTTTTTTTTTTTTTTTTTTGCTATTTCCACAATATCTGCAGTTACTTTCTCCACTCATGTTTTGAACCCCTCAAAATAATCCTTGAAGATTGGAATTAATTTCTTCCGAACTCATGTTATTGTTGATATTTTGACCTCTTCCCATGAATCATAAATGTCCTTAATGGCATCTAGAATAGTGAATGTTTGCTGAAAGGTTTTCAATTTACTTGGCCAAAATCCATCAGAAGAATCACTATGTATGGCAGCGATAGCCTTAGGAGATGTTTTTATTAAATAATAAGATTTGAAAGTCAAAATTACTCCTTGATCCATGGGCTGCAGAATGAATGTTGTATTAGTAGGCATGGAAACAACATTCATTTACTCATACATCTCTCAGCGCTCTTGGGTGACCAGGTGCATTGTCAGTGAGCAGGAATATTTTGAAAGGAATTTTTCTTTTCTGAGCAATAGGTTTCAACAGTGGGCTTAAAATATTCAGTAAACAATGCTATATATAGACGTGCTATCATCTACAGTTTGTTGTTCAATTTATACAGCACACACACCATCGATTTAGGATAATTCTTTAGGGCCTATGATCTTCAGAATGGTAAACGAGCCTAGGCTTCAACTTAAAGTCACCAGCTTCATGAGCTCTTAATAAGTGAGTAAGTCTGGTGAAAGTCCTAGATGGCATCATCTTCCAATAGCAGGCTGTTTTATCTACATTGAAAATCTGTTGTTTAGTGTAGCTTCCTCGATCAAAGAGCTCAACTAGATCTTCTGAATCACTTGCTACAGCTTCTCCATTAGCACTTGCTGCTTCACCTTGCACTTTTATGTTACAGAGATGGATTTTTTCCTGAAACCTCATGAGCTGCTAGCTTTGAACTTTTCTTTTGCAATTGAAGAAAGTTAGGAAATCTCTGGGTTAAGCTTTGGCTTATGTGAATATTGTGGCAAGTTTAATCTTTTATCCAGACCACTAAAATTTTCCCCAAATCAGTAATAAGGCTATTTTACTTTCTTATATCATTCATGTGTTTGCTGAAGTAGCATTTTTTATTTCCTTCAATAACTTTTGTTTTACATTCACAGCTTGGCTTCAGTGTTTTTTTTGTCTTATATTGGCTTTTGAGATCCCTTCCCCACTAAGCTTAATCATTTTTAGCTTTTGATTTAAAGTGAATGACATGTGACTCTTCACTTGAACATTCAGGGTTATTAATTGGCCTAATTTCAATATTGTATGTTAGGGAGTATGAAGGCCCAAGGAGAGGGAGAGAGATAGGGGAAGAGACAGTTGGTGGAACAGTAAAAACACAACGTTGATGGATTAAGGTTAACATTTATATGGGTGTGGTTCATCATGCCCAAGACAATTATGATAGTAATATCATGGCACCAATAAACATACTCAGTGCAGGATTGTCAAACCTTCAATTTGTGAGAAATGTAGTGTCTGCAAAGCATGATAAAGTAAAGCACAATATAATGAAGTATGCCTATAGTACAAAATGACAAAACTCAGAGGAGTTTTTATAAGGAAGCAAAGCACTAGAAAGCCAATTAGTTCCCAAGGAAAGTGGGAATGTTGTTCTTGAACCAATTCAAGCTGAAATGATAATGGTGATAAGTGTGAGCTGGGCTTACTCTGAAAAGTTTTATTTCCTGCAGGAGAGCTTACAATGCAATTACTATATGTCCTTATTTATAATGTTTGCATGAATGTATATAATAAATAGTCAAGATAAATTGATATATAACAAAAAATGTCAAAGAGAATGATTCAGTAGTATCCCATTTGCTATGTAACTTCTAAAATAAGTAATTTATTGTTTATTATTTAATAAATTCATTTAGTGTTTTTTACATTTCCAAAGCTAAGAATTTTAAACTAATACAATAGAAATACATGTTAAAATGCAAAACAAAATTGCAACACATGCTTTTTTCTGATTTCCATTTGCCTAAATTATAGATGACCATCCCTTCACCCCGAGTCTATGTTTATCATTTAAGGTATGGTGAGATTCTTGAATGCAGCAGATGTCTGACCTAAGATTTTGTATCCAGTCAGCCAACCTGTGCCTCTTTAGAGGACAATTTAAGCCATTCACATTAATTGATAGTATTGATAAGCCAGATAGTATTTTGGGTATCGAGTTTTTCGAAAGTCCAGTGGACATTTTTAATCCTTTTGCCCCTGTGGAAGTTGGAATTTGATCAAAAATTTCTGAGCCAGTTTACTTTGGTAGTGGAGGATTGTGCTGTTCATTATGGAGGATAGGTCTGAGAATATCCTGGAGAGCTGGTTTAGTTATGGCAAATTTATTCAACATGTGCATGTCATTAAAGTATTTAATTTCTCCATCATAAATGAAACTCAGTTTAGCTGGATATAGGATCCTGGGTTGGAAGTTATTTTGTTTAAGGAGATTAAAGGTAAATGACCACACTCTTCTAGCTTGAAGGGTTTCAGCAGAGAGATCTGCAGTCATTCTAATGTTCTTCCCCTTGAAGGTTATGGTTTTCTTACGTCTGGCTGCTTTCAGAATTTTCTCCTTCATATTAACTTTGGTGAAGTTAATTATAATTTGTCTATGAGAATTTTTATTTGGGTTGAGTCATGCCAGTGTTGTGAAACTGTCTGCTATCTGAATTTCAGAATCTTTTGGCATGTCTGGAAAATTCTCTTTGATTATTTCATGAAGTAAAGCATCTGTATCCTTTGCAGCAACCTCATCACCTTCAGGTATTCCTATAAGTTGAATATTAGATCTCTTCAAATTATCCCACAGCTCTCTGAGAGAATGATCCGTTTCTGTTCTCCACTTTAATGCAAACCAAAACCACTCTGAGATACCATGTAACTCCAATAAGAGTAGCCCACATCACAAAATCCCAAAACTACAGATGTTGGCGTGGTTGTGGAGAAAGGAAACACTTCTGCACTGCTGGTGGGAATGCAAGCTAGTACATTCCTTTTGGAAGGAAGTTTGGAGAACATTCAGGGATCTAAATGTAGACCTGCCATTTGATCCTGCAATTCCTCTTCTAGGTGTATATCCAAAGGACCAAAAATCATTTGGCAATAAAAATATTTGTACCAGATTGTTTATTGAAGCTCAATTCATAATTGCCAAGTCATGGAAGAAGCCCAAGTACCCATCGACCCATGAATGGATGAATAAATTGTGGTATATGTATACCATGGAATACTATGCAGCATTAAAAAAATGGAGACTTTACCTCTTTTATGTTTACATGAATGGAGCTGGAAAATATTCTTCTTAGTAAAGTATCTCAGGAATGGAAAAAAAATATCCAATGTACTCAGTAGTACTGTGAAACTAATTTATAATCACACTTGCATATGACAAATGAAACACAACTATAGTCTAGGATGAAGGGGGGAAGGGGAGAGAGAGGGGAAGGAAGGGCATGGGTCGATAGAGGGAGGTTTAGTAGGAGGACCACACCTATGGACATGTTGCAAGTACAAGTTGGATCTATCAGGTGTAGAACAAAAATGTCTTAATGCTGTAATTGGGTAAATGAGGTGTAGGCTATGTTGTTAGTAGGATGTAAGCACTCCAATTTGTACAAATAATCAACACATTGAATCCCATAATGGCATAAATGTATTTATGATCTATGTACAAATGACTTAATAAAAACATTTTAAAAATGCAAAACATACGGAGCAAAAGGACTGCTGAAGAACTAGCCATATGATTATAACTATGGCAACAACCATTAAATGGGAATTTTCACTTAAAATTCTTAAAATGCTTTTACTAAACTAATAGTACAGCAGGACACATATTTTTTTTTTTCATTGACATGGAAAGATATTATAAACTATCATTTTCTGGTGACTCCATACTGTCAGAGTTCTCTTCTGATGAATGTGTTTACGAATCTGACTCACTGATTTAGAGCTGCACCATAGACAAGCCTAGGGGTTCAGTACTGTTATTCACATCTTAGGCTGTGTATTAGTATTGTCACATGGAGGTCGACCCTCAACTCTTAGCACCTCAATTTTCTGTGGACAAAAAATTATTGTAATTCTGGCCCATAGTATCTCAAAAATAAAGATAATTATGGTACCCATTAAACAAACAGCAAGAAATTAAACCAATGGAACAAAAATTGGCTTAATTTGCATAAGGAAAAAAATTACATCATGGGTACAGGGGAGTGACTATAGCTCTGAAAACCACCTTACTAAAGTAGTCATCTGTGCAACTTCACAGAGCTGCTATCAACTAATGTATTAATAGAGACACACACACACAAAAAACGTGCTCTTCATGGAATCTGACATAAATAATATTTTAAAACCTACTTGCTTAAATATGAATATGCTGGAAGAATGGCTCAAAGATTCATATTTAAGATTAATCACTCCTAGTCAAGGAAGAGTTTCTGATTGACTGAAGGGCAGTGGAGTCACTAGACAAAGTGTTCAGTAGCACGGAAGGCCCACACAGCCATGATCCAATGCGATGCTACTTTTTATTGGGGTAAAATCTGTATTTAAAGTCAAGTCTGTTGTAAACTATTTTTGCACTTCAAAAAAAATTGGCAGGTTTTGGAAGTTGCTATTTATCTGAAATTTTCTATACTGGATACGTGGTTCAAGTTAGAATATTCCTTAAATGTTTTATAAGATGAATTTGGTTATGGCTCTTGTGTAATGTGCGAGTTTATACAGTTTGTTGCTCTATAAATAAACTCATCTGAGGAACTCTTCAAAGAACATGAACATGATCCAGCTATAATATAAAAGACAGTCTCCCAACATGCCATACATCCATAGTACTCTGACCCAGACATAGTTCTCCGTCAAATTGGGCCTTAGAGAAATTTCAAGAAGCAAAATGTGCCACATGTCTGGTGGATTTGTTCCATAGACAGTTTTTGAGATTGACCTGAACAATATGAGAAAATAGGGAATTGACTAAACTTCTCCATTTCTTTTGGTTTCAACTAACAAGGATCCCAACCCCCTGGAGAAATAGCCCCAAGATACAACATGAGATTAAAACAGCATCCCTCTTCTGTCAGTTAAGTATGGGTGTCCTCTCTCTGTAGAAGTGTAGACTATTACTCATTAACCTTCCACTTAAAAAAAAAAAAAAGTAGAATCAAATATACACTGGCTTTTGCATTGTCTTATCAGGTATCTTTCTATGAATGGTCTTTTATTTTCCAGTGTTCTACTTCTGAACTAAGGAGCTGTTAAACAACGTTGACATGAATATAATGCAAGATTAAATTGAAAGGGACTCCCTACCTACTCATTAAGATGCTAGAAATATGAAATGAAATTTAAAATGTAGTCTTAGATTTGCATTTCTCTGGTGATGAAGGATGAGGAACATTATTTTATGTGTTTGTTGGCCATCTCTCTGTCTTCTGCAAACAAATGCTGGCATGGGTATGAAGACAGTGGAATACTTGTACACTGCTGGCAGTATTGTGAACTAATACAGCCTTTATGGAAAGAAGTATGGGGAATCCTCAAAGAACTAAATATTGATCTTCCATTAGATCCCACAATCCCAATACAAGGTATCTACCCAGAAGGAAAAACATTTTATCACAAGGACATTTGCCCTAGAAAGTTTATTGCAGCTCAATTCACAATTGCCAACTCATGAATGGATTAATAAACTGTGGTATATATATATACTATTCAGCCATTCAAAAACATGGAGACTTGTTTTTGTAAATCTTTTGTGTTTACCTGAATTGAGTTGAAGCACATTCTTGTTAGTAAAGGATCACAAGAATGGAAAAGCAAGTATCCAATGTACCCAATACTAATATGAAACCAATAGAAAAACAACTACAGTCCAACAAGAGAAAAAAACACAAGTATATTTAAGGGGGTGGGGAAGAAAGAGTGGGGGAAGGGAAAGAGTAAGAGGGGTTGGTGAGCTCTCACCCAATGTGCACCATGTAGGGTATGCAGCACACACCCTGGATGAGGGGCTCAACTACAACTTGAATTTTACCTTAGAAATGCAAACAATGTATCCTCATATTAATCTGAGATGAAAACATGTAATCTTAGCAGCCATTTTCTGCCCTTTTTACTATCTATTTTTCAATATATAGTAGTTTGAGATAATATAGTGCCACATATAAGTGAAATAATAAAGGATAAGGGAGCAGCACCTGTGGCTCAAGGAGTAGGGCGCTGGCCCCATATACCAGAGGTGGCAGGTTCAAACCCAGCCCCGGCCAAAAAAATAAATAAATAAATAAGCCTGTGTCATGGCAGGCACCTGTAATCCCAGTTGGTTGGGAGGCTGAGGCAAGAGAATTACTTAAGCCCAAGAGTTTGAGGTTGCTGTGAGCTGTGACGCTACAGGACTCTACCCAGGGTGACAGCTTAAAACTCTGTCTTAAAATAAATAAATAAATAAATAAAGGATAAGAATCAGAAGATCCAGCTTTTGTGAGGCAGGGTTTTTTCATTTCTAAGCGATGTTATTCTGAGGTTGTACACATTATTGCTATTGGTTAATTCAATGTGGCATTTAATTATAACTAATTAAGTCAGGGTGGATGTGGGGTCCAGAGGCTGTGACTGCACGTGTTATTGCTTTAACTGTATTAAATTTGGAGATTTTTCTTACCCAGGGAGGGAGGAAAAGAGAACCATTGAAAGGAACAAAATTGAATAGGTACTAATACTTCTTTGCAATTATGGGTTGGGTAAATATGCTGAAGCATAGTATCAAACAGCATATTTTAATAATTGCAAAAGTTTGAAATTTCAATGATTACACCACCCCTGAGGATCAAACTCAAATTCTTCACACAAACTGACCCAACTACTTGCCATCATTCCACTGCCAGAGTGATGTGCTGCAGGCCATCCATACTCCCCGGGGGCCTCTGCCTTTTTGGCTCATGCTGCACCTTTGAGAATGCCTCCTAAGCTCCATCTGGAATGCCCTCCTCTCCTGTAAAACCTCTTTAGGAAACCTAACACTCTCTGATCCTTTCCTCCTTAAAATTCCTTGTACCCTGTATTTGGCTGCTATTTGACATTGTTCTGTAATATTATTTATTTCACAGGGATCTGTGTGTCTTCTATGCACCAGGCTCTGGTGCTACAAATGGAGCTGAAGAAGACAGGGTCCCTGTCCTGGTGGCATTCACCTCTGCTTGGTAACAAATGCCAGAGTAGCACAGTGTGCCATGGCAAATGTTTGCACCAAGTGCTGCACAATACTCATGCAACTGTTGGGTGCAGAATCAGGGCGCTCAGTCATCCCATCCTCTTTCATTTCTTATTTATGACCTTCTAGTTTCTCATGTAAGAAAAACTTGCCCCCAGCACATTCTTCACCTCCATGCTGCTGCCACCACCCTCATCAGTTCAGAACCCATGGGAACTGACTTTTTTGTTCCTTGACATCCTCATCTAAACTTCATCTCCTATTCCTGCGGTCACTGCCCAACCAATCCACTTTGGAAATGACTCATTTCCTCCCTATACACAATTTTCTTTTCTTCCAATTTGCTTTTTTAAGTAGCTCTGCTGTGACACTTCAACTTTACCAGGAACTTTTAGTTGAATGACCCCTTCCTTTCCTCTCCATCCATATACAACCTCATCTGTCATTACTTCCCTCACTGTCCAGATTCAGCCTTGGCTCCCTTCACTATCCAATATCCTGGACTCCATTAACCTCTGACCTTTCCCAAATCCCTGGAAAACTCCCAGCCCAGTAATAAACCAGCCATCTGTTCTTGTCATGTCTGCACGTGAAATATTGAGTGTGGCTGGAGCAAAACATGCCATGGGAGGATTTAAAGGAAAAAGATTCATGATTAGTTACCAGTTCTGGGTGTGCAGAGACAACACAGACAGCAGACCCAGAACATGGCTTGAAAGCCTGGATCTTCAAATCCTGTAATATCTATTTTAAAACTAATTTTTCCCAATATCTAACTCTCTTGTTGTCAGTGCTCAACTTTACCCCACATCTTTACTGAGAAGTGGAAGGTATGGATGAACCCCTCTCCATCCACGACTTGCAAAGACATGATCACCAACAATCTGATCTCTTCCTTCCCTTGGTTGTCATAGGGCTCCTCCTCCTCCTATCATGCTGCCGTGTGTGTGTTCCTTGCTCTGAAAGTCAGGCATGGGACCAGAACAGCACCCAGCCCTGGACACAGATGCTCAACAAACCATTTTTTGCTCCCGTTGGTGTCTCTAGGCTACTTTGTTCTTTACAGCCCAGAGACTGATTCCTTGGAGACTCTAAGGGAGCACAGTAGCTGTACTCCCCTCTAATTAGTTCTATGCAAAAATGCCAGGACTTGTGTTGAACAATATACATGAGTAAACAGAACAAGGGGGTAGAAAGGAGGAAAGAAGGAAAAGATGAGCTCCTGACTGTGTGCTCTCAGGACTAGCTGGACTCAGTCTTGCTCACTGTAACAGGTATTATGGAAGGATGTGGCAAATACCAACTGTAACGTGCTCTACAGATGCTCGAATCAGCATAGTGAGCTTTCACTTAATGGGCACAGTGTAAGGGTATATAACACCCTGGGTAAGGGGCTCGACTATAATGTGAACTTGACCTTAGAAACACAATGTACCCCAATCATTTGTACCCTCATATTAATGTGAAATTTTAAAAAAGGGAAAAAGAATTCCAAGGAATAAAAAGCAGACACTGGCTTATCAAATGTGTCAGTTTATAAATCCACAACATATCAAAGAAATGCTAGTCACTGAGGGTGGATGAGAAATGCCATGCTAATCATTTCCTTCACATGGTCCTCCTCTTCTCTTTCACAGTATTGACTCTTTAAAATCTTTTACAGTCCTGCTTTCATTTCTTATCCTCTATGAAGCTTCCCCAAGGGCTAGAGATAGTCACTCCTTGCTTAGTGTCCCCACAGCCAATGAACTAATTGGCCAGGGCAGGTATCAACACAGACTGACACATATTCCACCATCACTCTATGCTTTGAGTCATAGCAATCTGCCAACTTACCATGACATGTCTAGCACCCAGCATAATTCCTAAGACTCCAGATCATGCTTCTGGAATGAATGAATGAATGGATGAGACCAGATGAGAAACTGCAGAAGAATGGATGAAACACATGAGAGCTACACCTTCAGTTTCAATACTGTCTACACATCTTTGTACCTACACCTAGGGCCTCCCTGAGGCCTCTGTCGCTCTCTCATAACCATATCACCTCACTTCTCAGCAATGTCTGCTGCAGTCCATACTCTGTGCTAATCGATCAATCTCTACTGGTCCCACTTGGATGAAGGAGGTGGCAGGTGTCACCAGGGCAGACCATGGGGGTGCTCGGCCACTCACCTTGCTTGCTGGCAGACGCAGCAGACCCAGGCCTTCTCGTGCTTCTCATAGGAGCAGCAGCTCTTACAGACGTTGAACTTGCAGTCCCTGCACTGGCGCTTGGTGTTGACCAGGAAGGTGAAGGGTGAGCAGCAGCGCATGCAGCAGTGCTCCACGAACCGCTGGTGCTTCGAGAGGATGCTGCACTTGCTGCCCTCCTCATCCAACTTCTGCTTCAGCTCGCTGGACACAGGGCCGGGGAAGGGGGAGCAGAGAAACAGCACATCAGGCAGGGGTAGTCACCCCAAAGCACCCCGCCCTGGCCCTTCCCCAGCCAAGTTACCACCTTAAACAATAAAACTCAGATCAGCCACGTGACAGGATGACCAGAGAGGGATGGTAATGGTGGGTTAGTTTTATATATTCCTATATGTCATTTTGTCATGAAAAGCATGAAAACCTTATTACTTAAATTTCAGGGACTATATTGAGATACAGATTATTAAGATACTAATAAGCACATCCTTGAAAAGGAAAGCCTTTAACTTAATTAATGCCTTTTTACAAGAGCAGGAGATCACTTATGATAAAACATTAATCCTCACAACAGCCCTGCTGGGGATATGATAAATGCAGTTCTGGCCCTATTTAATGTCCCTGGAAACTGAAGTATCCAGAGATTTTAAAAGCTTTCAAATCAATGTGAGTCAATAAGATTCTCTGGGTATTGGACGGATCAAGGTACTGGTGATTCAGAGTTGGATAAAAGACACTTTCCTTCTTCCAAAAAGCTCATGGTCATGCTGGGCACACAGCCAGGAATATTAATGCAAAACAAGACAGCACATACCTTGCTCCCTGAGTGCAGTGAGAAGGAAAGATGAATCCTTGAAAGAGGAGAATGTGCCCCAAACAGACTGAAAGTAACCAAGTTTGAGTTTGTCCTGCCACAAAAATGGGGGCCCAGAAAGCGTGGTAGAATAATTTTTTTCTATTGCTATTATTTTTACTACTATTTTACTCCTACTATGCTATTATTATTATAGTGGTACGATACTGATGAGCCCCAACTTGCAATGATTCAACTTACGATTTTTTTTTTTTTTTTCTGATGATATGGAAATTATATGCATTCAGGAGAAGCAGGCAGAGAGTGATGTGATGCCCTGTGACAATGCTGGGCAGAGGCAGTGAGCCACAGCTCCCAGTCAGCCACGTGATCAGGAGGGAGAATAACCAATACTCTATCTATAGTGTACTGAGTAGCCAGGTGATTTTGCACAACTGTAGGGTAAAGTAAACGATTGGAGCATGTTTAGGTAGGCTAGAGTAAGCTAAGATGTTCAGCAGATTAAATACATTTTTAACTTATAGTATTTTCAATTTATGATGAATTTATCAGGATACAACTCCAGTGTAAATCCAGGAGCATGTATACTATATTTTATGGTATTATTTTACTAATACGATAACTATTACTATCATTTTTCTGTACCCAGTTTATGATTATGTAATTCATACTGGATATATTGATGATGTACATGGCAAATGTTTTCTCCTATTTTGTACTTGTACATTTTATTAATCATTTAGAAGTGTTTAGCTTTTCTGTAGTTAAATCTGTCAGTCTTTTCTTTCATGGTCTCTGCACTTTAGATCTTGTTTAGGAAGGTCTATACCACCTCATCAGTTTTCATACATACTGAATAGCCCCTGTAATGGACTGACTGTTGGTCCTCTTGAAATATACATCCATGCCCTAACTCACAGGAACCTGTAAATGTTACCTTTGGAGATGTGATTAAGTTAAGGATCTTGAGATGCAGTTATCCAGGATTATCTGGGAAGGTTCTAAACCCAATGACAACTGTTGTTTAAGAAGCAGAGATGGCAATGTGAAGACAGAGGCAGATACTGGAGTGATCCTGCTGCAAGCCAGGAACACCAAGCTTGCCAGCAGCCATCAGTAGCTAGGGAAGAGGCATGGAAAAGATTCTCCTCCAAGGCCTGCCAACACCTTGATTTCAGACTGTTGATCTTAAGAACAGTGAGACAAGATATCTGTTTTGTTAAGCCACCTATTTGTGGTAATTTGTTATAGCATCCCCAGAAAACTAATACAGTTCCTATTTAAAAAGAAAAAAGAAACCCTATTCTAAACCTAAACTTACTTTACTACTATATTCCCATCTGGTACCATCCTATAAACAGTCCTATCCTCTTAGAGTAAAAGTTTTTTGTTGTTTGTTTTATTTCTTAGAGTAAAAGTTTTTTTGAAAAACCCATCCCAGTCCTCTCTGGTGGTCAGCTATGTCCTGTTTTCTCACTCACTTCTGGGCCCACTCTAATCTGCTTTTGGTTCTTTTTCCTTAAAGGAAACAAAAGTTCCATACAGGATCCCATTCACTTCCATATCACTACATTCAAAGGGACCCTCTAGGCCTCATCTTATCTGATCATTCTCCCATTCTTGAAATGCTCTCTTCCTTCATTGTCACCCTGTATAATTGTTTTCTTCATCCCTTTTCTGTTTCTTTTACAAGTTCCAACTCCTATTCGGAATTCTAAAATGTTAGACAAGATTTTTAAGGCATGATAATTGTTCAATGTAGATTATTTTCAACAATGCATACACCTTTTTCCTTTTCTTTTTTTTTTTTAAAGTAAATTTATTTCAGGTTAATGTGAGGGTACAAACAACCCTCAAATGTTTAATTTTTTTAGGTAGAATCTTATGTATCACACAACAAAGGCACCACTCTCACCCCATGCCCATCCAGTGACAGCACCCAAACCCTCCCCCTTCCTCCTCACTCCTCCTCCAACTTGAATTGAAATGAGTTTTCCTCATATGTGGGCATGCATCAGATTGTCTACTGTCTTTATATTAGTATTAAGTACATTGGATAATTTATTTTCCATTCTTGTGATACTTCACTAAGAAGAATGTGTTTCAACTCCATCCAGGATATTACCAAAGATGTGAGCCATCATCTTTTTAATGGCTGAATAATATTCCATGGTATGCACATTCCACAATTTGTTAATCCATTCCTGAGTTAATGGACATTTAGGTTGTTTCCACATCTTGGTGATTATAAATTGGGCTGCAACAACCTTTTTCCAAATATGAAGTTTTTGAGGCAGGGCATTAATGTGATTAGAGGTGGTAGCCTTCTCTCCACTCTCCTTTCCCCAAGCACAAATAAATCCCTTCTTGCTTCACAGAAGTGGCATATTGTCAGGTGTAGTGGCTGACAGATGTTCATTAACAATGGTTTAGGGTAGAAGGTGGCTATGGAAGAGGAATTAGCTCCACACAGAACAGGAGCATGCTGCAGGCAAAGTTCTCAACCACCTCCGCACCTTCTGAGGCCCTGGCCATATTGCTGCCCCATCTCTGACATCATTTTTCCATCTGCCTTCTCCCTTTTCTCTTTCCAGGCCCTCCATGGACCACCAGGGGAAAGTTCTCCAAACCCATGACCTAACTTGTAAACCATGGCTGCATATATAGGAGTCACCTTGCCTGACCCATGTGGACACAGGAAAGCAAAAAGGAAAATGATTAGGATTACCTGATTCTACTTGGAATTATATATCCACCCCTTGCCCTTCATTTGTTACCTCCCTTTCCTGTCCCTGTGTTTTTAAAAAAGGATAATATTATACATACTGTTTTGATTTTGAAACCTAAAAGACTATTTTTGCTTAGATTTTTAAATATATTGGTATAAATCTGATTCACAGATTTCCCTCATGATTTTCAGATGTCTGGTATATCTATAATCATGCTTTCCTTTTTATTTTGAATATTACTTATTTGACCCTAAGCTTTTTTACCCCGTGATCAGTAAGCTTAATAAAGAAGACTATTTATTTCATTAATTTTAGGGAAGAACCAACTTTGCTTTAGGTTGATGACTGTCTATGTTATTTTTTTATTCTCCATTGCAGTCAAGTCTAGCCTTTACTATTTTGGCTTCCCATTGGTTTGAGTTTTCTCTATTTTTTTTTTCTTTTAAAAGTGAATTTTTAAAAGCAACCTCATTTACTTTAAATATCTTCTCTTTTCTAATATATACACTGAAGGCCAAAAAACTCTCTAAAAATATCTTTTTTGCTTTACCTTACAGGTTATGAATATATATATATTTTTTTGATTCAGTCTCACAATGTCACTCTGGGTAGAGTGCCATAGTGTCATGGGTCACAGCAACTTCCAACTCTTGGGCGTAAGTGATCCTCTTGCCTCAGTCTCCCAAGCAGCTGGGACTACAGGCGTCCACCACAATGCCCCCCTATTTTTTTTTGATGCAGTTTTCATTGTTGTTTAGCTGGCCCAGACCAAGTTCGAACCTGCCAACCTGGATGCATGTGTCTGGCGCCCTACCCACTGACCTATAGGCACCACCCATATAGGTTATGAATCATTTTTATTGTCATTTAGTCTTACATATTTTATAATTCCCAGGTTTAACATTTTCCAAATATATAAATTTTGTTGTGGACTTTTATTTTGTCTTATAAAAAATATTTTAATCAGAAAAGAGAGTCTCAGAGAAATTAATTCCTTGGTATTTGTTGAGACTTTCATCATAGCCTAGTACCTGGTCAATTTTGTAAAGTGTCAAGTGTGTTGAAAAGAAAGTTTATTCTTTACCAATTGAGATCAAAGCCTTAAACTCTTCCATTACAATTATGGATTACTCTATTTCTTTTCAATTCTGTTAATTTTTACTTTATATAAGACTATCATGTAAGGTTCATAACTACTAATTACTCATCATATTTCTACTGTGATTACATATAGCCTCTTTATATTTAACAATTGCCTTAAAGTCTTTAGTTATTTTTAATTTGGTAGTATGTGCCTTTATATCCTTTTATACTCCTTCACTTGCAAAATTTGTGTTGTATTTCAGATGAGGTCTTATAAGTAAAACATAGCTGAATTTTCTGCTTTTATTGTATATGTATAAGAATCTCTTTTGTCATGGAAGTTTAAACCATTTATATTGGGATTACTAATACATTTGGCTTTCATATGTTAGCTTATATTTTCTATTTACCATAATTTTTTCTTTGTTTCCTCCTATTTTCTATTATATTGAGTGGTTTTTTCAATTCTCTTCATTCTCATTGTTTTCTCTATCATGATTTGGTATTTTGTATTCTTTCATTTTGTGGTTAGCTTTAAAATACTAACGTGCACATTTGGATTAATGTCTCAAGTTAAAAGTTTTCCCCTCATCAATAATACAAACTTCAATTCCCTCTGATATTCTATGTTGTTACTGATAGTATTTGGTTTAACCTTGGCTTGTAACTGTGAAAGTTATTCTTAATATTGTTTGATTAGAGTCTTTGCCATCCTACATGAAGCTGACTGGAGCCTGCTGTCAGGCTAAAAGCTCTAAAAGCAGGAAACTCAACTAATGATTAATGATGTTGACTATCTTTTCATGTATTGGCCACTTATACATCCTTTTTGGAGAAAAGTCAATTCAAATTTTATGCCCATTTCTAAGTTAGATTATTTGTCTTGTATTTTTTTTTTAATAAGAATTCTCTATATAGGGCAGTGCCTGTGGCTCAAAGAGTTCGGTGTCGGCCCCATTTATGGGGGTGGCAGGTTCAAGCCCGGCCCCAGCAAAAACTGAAAAAAAAAAAAAAAAAAAAATTCTTTACATAGTCTGGATACAAATTCCTCATCAGACATATTATTTACAAATATTTTTCCTTTCTCATATTAAAAGCTTATATTTTATTAGTATTTTTAATGTGTTTTTAGTAAAAGAAAGCATTTGAAGCATTTTATTTGCTCATCTCACTCTGTTACTAAATCTGGAAATCTGTGTATGGTTTTATAACCTCTTTTTCCACTTAAAAACATCAACATCTATCCATGACAATTCAAAGGATGTGTGCAGCCATGACTCTTGGGTGCCCTGAGCAGTGCTCACATGGGCAGCGCTCACTGGTCTGCACAGTGTCTGATACTTATTTATTGCTTGAGCACTGAGGAATAAGGAGAAGCTGAGCCCAGTATCAGAAGAGGAGACTATAAGGCTAGGTAACACACAGGAGAAAATATCATGTGCAACTTGGCCAAATAAAATGTTTACAGGGAGACACAACAGAGGTGTTTTCTCTAGGAAGAAAGGTGTAATTAAGTTCCCTTAGATTTAGAGCAGAATATGTGCTAACTCACTGATAGATCTGAAATCTGTCAACAATAGAAGAACAGCCTTAAATTAACTGGCTTATATTGGTATTTCAGAGACACTAAATTAAATGGGATTAAATGTCCAGGAAGGAAAGTCTTTGAGGATCAAAAAAGCTCTTTTGATTCAATCCACAGGATCACTTGAGCTTTATAAGTTCCATTTCTGATATAAAGCACTGCAATTTCTAATGGCATTTTCAAATTCACTGGCTTGTACCAAGCCTACCAGAGTTTAATGTAAGCAAATGAAGTGCTCTGAACCACAGGCTTATTGGAGGAAGGGAATGACCAGCCCTGCGGTATCTCATGGAAGAAGTCATTGGGCAGAATTGTATAGGATAACATATAGTGGTTAATTAAAGCATCAACCGAGAATCATACCAGACAAGTTACCTGCTTTGAAAAGTCCTTGGACAAACCAGGCCTTCAAATGGTCAGCCATGTGAAAAGAGTGATGGGTTTAATGTCAGGGGCTAGAGTACAGAGCTGGGCTCATCACTCACCTAGAAACTTCCCATCCTTCCTGGACCTCTGTTTTTTCAAGCAGTACTTATTCATGGTCTCTTGGTCCATCGTCATGCCAACTCTGACAGGTTGGGGGGAAGGAAGCACTGTTGTGTTCAGAGGAGGCACAGAGGCTCAGTGGGACTAGATGTCATGCTGAGTTAGTTATGTCTGCCATGGTGCAGTCAGGAGAAGTGACAGCATGTGTGTCACTCATTTTCTATCCCTCAACTTGGTTACCAAAGGGACAGCAATTTTGATCCATAGCTGTGGGCCACCCCTTGACGGCCACCCCTTGACAGCCACAGGTACTACTGCTCTTCGACTGTCAATCATTCACTCAAGCGGTCACCTGCTTCTCTGGGCACTAAGGATAAAAGGAAAAAGACATGGCTCCTATCTTTATGAAACATGTATTAAGGTAGGGATTCAGATGGTGGAAAACTAAGCAAAACAATAATAATAATAATAATAATAATAACAACAACATCAACAATAACAACAGGGCGGCAGCTGTGGTTCAAAGGAGAGGGCGCCAGCCCTACATGCCAGAGGTGGCGGGTTCATACCCAGCCCTAACCAAAAACTGCAAATTAATAATAATAATAATAGTTGTGAGGCATTTTGTTACAGAATATGTAGGGGGCTGAGACCAAGAAGAACATGAGGACCCACTTTAGATACAGTGTGAGAGAGGTTTTTCTGGGGAGATGGTGTTTCAGTTAAGACAATAAGATGGAAAGAGCTAGCCAGGTGGAAGACACAGAATTTCAGCCAGAGGTAGCAGGAGAGAAAAAGAGCTTAATATTTGTGCAAGGCAGGAGGAGAATAAGACTCAAGCTCTAGAAATGAGTTTGGATTTTATTCTAAGTGAAAGGTGGAAGTCATTGAAGATCGTGAGCAGGAAAATGTCAGTCACTGCTCGGTGAGGCCTGACTGTTCCAGGCTCTTGTGAATATGAAAGTGTGGGTAACACTGTAGTCATCTGAAAAGAGTGAATGTGAGGTGAGGTAGTGGATCCTTTAGGGAATATTTCTTCTACTCATGTTATAAATGTTTTTAAGAGCCAGGCTCTTAAAGGGGAAGCCCAATTTGCAGTGTACAAATGTTTATGATAATTTAAAGGTATGTTTTGCTTTTAATTTGCAATGGGTCTTATCACTCTCTTACAGGGTAATTTCAGGAAGAATCATTTTGCTGTTCTCAACAGTGTTATAAATGAACCAGTCAAGGCTAAAAGAGCTCAAGATACCACAGATCTATGAGGAGACAGAATAAAATTTATATATTTCCCCCAAATGTTAGAGTGAACGACATACTCCAACAGGCTGTGTGGTTACCAGCTGTAAAAGGAGAAGACTGGATAAATCCAGGACTTTTGCCAGCCTCTTAAACCCTGGGAATGGAAACATTTGCCACGCACCACACGTCTCATGGCAGCACTGCCCAACAACACTGTGGGGGCCTCATCAGCTCAGCCAACATGAGCCAACACGAGTGCTAGGGAGGGGCTAAGAGGCACTGGCTCTGTTCCTCATAGCTACAGGTCACCCAGCTCTTCTAAGCCTTGGTTTCTTTTTTTGGCAAAGAAGATATCCATAGACTTTGGAAATGCTTGTTGCAGAAGTAAATTAAAAAATACCTGAGTTGCACAGCAGGTGCCTAAAATGTAAAAGCAATTACACAAATGTCTAGAATTGTATCAGTTCAAGCCAGGTAAGCTTCCACCCCACAACAGGTGCTCAGAAAGGCTCCATCTTCTCATCAGATCTTCTGGAATATTTAGCCCAAAGTCACTAGTCAGAATGTAATTTACTAGTATCAGGTCAGTCAAGTTATTTATTTGATTGAAAAGATAGGATAAAAAGTATTATCTCTCATTACTTCACAAACAGTACTTTTTTTGTCTCTGGGACGTGAGGGGCTAAGGCTAATGATAATAATTCTTTCTCTATCTTGAAACATTTTTGCTAGTTACTGTCTCAATATAAGAAGAATAATGAGATTTTAAAAATTGAGGTCACTGAAGAGACCCCTAGTTTATATTTAGCATGTGCAACCTATAATTGATGGGGAATTTATAGACACAATCGGGGGGTGGAGGGGAAGGGTTGGGGATGAATGCACATTTACATAAATCACTTCTATGGAACACACTGAAATAAGTAAAAATAATAGAAACAGATGGTAAGTAAGTGCTATGGTTAATAAAACCAAGAAATCCCCACAGTGCTTCTGCTCTCCCCCCAAAATAGACTATGGAAGAAGTCAAGTGACATTTGGATATCAGAGGGAAGACAGTGAATTCAAACACACTTCCATTCTGACCTTGAGCAAGTATAGAGCTTTCTAGTAACTCATGAGAGCACCTTAGAGGCATTATGATTCTTTTCTTGAAAAGAAGAACAAGGGAATGTCCAGGTCATGAGAAAGCTGGGACCTTCATAACGTAGACTCATATCAATACCACAGCATATTAGAGCTTTGTTATAAACTCAGATGTTGGGTAGAAACATGTGAAAAAAGAGAAGGCAAAGGTCATCTAGCCTACAAGAGGCAACCCACTCCCAAGTTGGTAGGCTCATCAGATCCAGTGAAAAAAGCAATGGAGGAGGTATCCCCACCTGAAGTTGTCTACTGTCCCAGCTCACTCTGGGCCTATCTTCTAGCACCATACCCACCACAACCAGCCCCAGCTACACCTGCCCTTGCCAGCAGCATGGTAGCTGCTAAGGATCAGGCCCTTCCCCAGCCCTAGGGATTCCACAAAGCACAGAGTGACAATCACTGTCTTTACAACTTATCTTATACAAGTCTGTAAACAGGTCAATCGTATTTCCCATCTCCTCCAATCAGCCACAGTACATGAAACAGACCAGGATCCTCCTATTAAGAGCTTTGAGTGACTTTGTTTGAGCAGCAGCCCAAGAGGAATGGAGGTGTGAGGGCTAATAAAGGAGGCTGACAGAGAATGCTCCAGATACAGGCAAGAGGAAGCCTCTTTTTCTGCCAAGTCACATTCTGTACAAATGACTACCCTACCTCCTCCTTCTCCACCCACTTCCTTATGTGTGGCCCACTTCTTCTTTGAGCTGCCTCTGACATAGATCACATCAACCTTAGAGAAAGGAAACTCTCCTCTAAATCTTAACTTCAAAATAGAAATGAAGAAAGTGTCACAAAAACCATGAATCACTGATGAACCCATGATACACTGTTATGTCCCATAAAAATCATCATGTTACATATTATCACTTGTAAAAGCAGAATTAACACCAAATCGTATATAAAAACAGTTGCCTTAGTCCCCTCTCCTGATATAAACTATCAGGACCAAGCCTCTTTCTTGCTTTGCCATGGTCTCCTCTGTGTAGCACAAGAGACTGGAAACATGAAAATGACATTTTCAGACTCTTTTACCAGCTAGTGTTGGTCAAGCTCTGCTAATAGGAGTCACTCGTGTGAGACTAGAAGGTGGAAGGGGGAACGGAGAGCCCACGTTCTGCTTTATCTTCCAGGAGAGATAAGACACTGTGGGTGAATGTGGCCCCCAAGGCTCCTTCTTGGCAGCAGGGGTTCCTTTGTAGCAAAGATGGCAGTCTTTGCCAAGCAAGGGGTGCAGGATCCTAATTATAATGCTTTTGCCCTTTTCTCCTCCATCCCTAAAGACAGACGCAGAGTCTCACAGTTATTGACCCCTGGGTGATACCAAGTTCTTCCCATTGCTTTCCCAGTCCTTGTAATACTTCTGTAATTAATGCCCCCAAATTAAAACCCCTCCTGTATGAAAGAGCTGGAGGGTTCCTATTTGTTCTCTTGATGGTTCTGTGACTGACACATCTGAGAGCTGAAGTCACAGGCTGTCAGATTTTCTTAAAGTTCCCATTCCACATGGCCTCCTTGACATCTGCACTCACATCGTTCTCCAAAGGGCAGGGAGGGACTCCCTTGGCGCCACTCGGCTTTCTCTTCAGATTGATTCATGTTTCATAACTTTTCCCCAGAGTTTGTTCCTTGGTTCTCTTCTTTCCTCCCTCTTCACCCCTCTGTGTGCCATCAACTATTGTTCATGGGCCAGGGGTTCTCACATCTCTGGTCTCATATTTTCTCCTAAGAACTGTAATGGGCCTAGCGTTTTTTCCTAGGGTTTATAACTGTCAATATCTTCTCCAGGTTCTTGTTGGAACTGAACTTTAAATGTCTAAAACTATATTTATTATTTTTACCTCCATATTTTTTTCCAAAGGGCAAACTTTCTATCCAGAAATCCTTCAGGATCCTAACCGTCATCCTCAATTTCCCCCCCACTTTCAAAATTCTGCTTTAAATCTTGCACCAGATCCTATCCATTTCACAATAAAATTGCCTTAAACACATCTCTGGTCTTGCTTGGCCATGGCCTTGGCTCGGGCCCTCCACATCCCCTGTGTGCTCTGCTAGACTCTGTTCTGAGCCAGCCACAATGACTACAGAAGAGTGACTGTCTCAAAAACTTGTGCCTGCCTCTATCACTGCTCAGAACCATTGATGATGACCACTGAACCATGCATGTCCTGACCCCTGGAGCTGCAAAGAACTCTCCATCTCTGCTTGCCTGTGATCTTTCCTCCACATGCTGTGTTGTTCTCCCCTTTTCTTACTGACATATTTTCTTTTTTTCTTCTAAGACCTACTATAAATGTTACCTTCTTTATCAAGTCTCCAGTCTTGTCACGCTTAGCTAATGCTTTGCATCTAACTCTGTTAATAGCACATACTACAATGAATTTTAACCACTTATGTGCCTTTGACAAGACAATGAAGTCCTTAAAGATCAGTACAATGATGGTTCCTTTGCCCTTAGTGCAGAAGGATTGGCTGGAATCCAGTCAGTGTGCATGATGGAGTGTGCATGCCTTTTCTCTCTCAGTACGATTTCAGTCAGTGGGCAAGGGACTGTTGACAATGAAGCATGAGAACTGGTCAGACATAAAACTCCTGACAAGAAGTTAGTTAGGTTGTTAACATTGTATAAAACATGCACGTAAAACAACTGACCAACATTTGACCAACTCTTCTATGCGTCTTTACATTTTGATCATGTATACACCAAGACTTTATGGCTTCTGCCTGCTTTTAAATTACCTAAAACAAAACACCATGGGAAAGTTAAACTATTCACACACACATAATTACCAGCAGTTCTCGAATTTTCAGTCTCACTAAATTGACAGGATTCTTCTTTATTATTTGTGAATAAGAGGTAAATATACCAGAATTTAAAATGCTTTTATTCCTCATTCATGGAGCTATATATACAAATAAAAAGTTTCCATACCCCAGCCTTTGGCTGAGTTCAGGCACCCCCTCCAGAGGTGGTCAAAATGTGTACCAACCAGGTGGCATCCACAGAAATAGAAGTTTTTGCCCTAGAGAATTTTCTTCCTGTTGTTGAGCTTATTGATGTAGATCTGACCTTGAGCAGAAAACTATCTCCCAAGAGAAAAGAAGCTGTCATCACTCTCTAGGTTGTTATAAACAAAACAGAAACATTCCAGTCTTCATTCTGTCACTTACCTTGGAAGAATGTGGGCTCAGAGGCTCTCTAAGCCCCAAGCATCATGTATTTTCTGACACTTAATGCATCAAGCATTGTATGTGAACTCCTACTTTAATTTATTAATTTTTGATTTATCCATTGAGAACAGAATATTTATAAAGGTAAATGTCAGCTTGTGGAGAGATGCCAAACTCCACTGGTGATGCACAGTAGCTGTCAAGCCAGTTACCCTCTAGTGTTCATCCCTACTGATTTTCTTGACCTAGAGCTCCCCCTGTTACTGCAGAATGAAAAACCTGAAAATTTAGGTACAGAAAGGGAACTGTCAAAAAATCTATATGTTATTAAAAAAAATTTCTTTTCCTACAAGCTATTTTTAAAAGCATCTTAAAATATGTTTCTTTGATCTCTTCTTACCAAGGCAAAGGCAGGTAAAGACTTATTTGCCTTATTTATGCTTTTATAAAAAGGAGGGAATCTCCTTTATGGAATGCCTACTCTGTATGAGGCATCTGGTAGGATTTATCCATGGAAAGCCCTTTGAGGCAGAGGAGGAGAAGCTCCCACACTTTGCTCAGCTTGCTTTCTGGAGGACATTCACATGTGACTGTGTTCTGCATTTTGGTGACAAGCGCCCTGTAGCATGGGTGGAATACCTTTGCTTGAACAGCCTCCAGAACTGCAGTTTGAGAGCACTTGATAACAATGCATTGGCTATGGTGTTGGAGAGGTACACCATGCAACCAGTTTTCATAATATAACATACAAATATTCATATATAAATTAGAAAAAGTTAAATGGGCCCAGAACATGTGCAAAATCACACAGCTAGCTTACCTATCTGCTCATGTCTTTAAATTTCATCTTTGTCTGAAACAGCTGGGGGCCTAGACCAAAACTCAAAAAGTGTGGGGAATGAAGTACAAATTTTATTTTTAAAAATAAATTCAATTAAGTAATTTAAACAATACAATTATGTTGACTCTATCACCTGTCTAAAAGTTAAATAATAACAGCTAAGATTAAAGTAGTATTAAACATACTGATTCAAATACAGAAGCAACTTAAAAATAATCTTAAAAGATATCAGTTCAAAAAATGTATTCCCGATACTTTGTAGAGATATTGTTGTGTTTGCTAAGTCAATTTGAACATTCAAAAAGTTTTTCCTTCCAAAAATAGAGTATCTCTAGTTAATCTTAATGACTTATAACCCTACTGCTAACTCATATTTAAAAAATATATACATTTTAGGGACGATGAGCATTTTTTCATGTGTTTGTTGGTCATTTGTTTGTGTTCTTCAGAGAAGGTTCTGTTTATGTCTCTTGACCACTTATAAAAGAGATTGTTTTCTCTTTTCTTCATTAGTTTGAGTTCTCTATAGATTCTAATTATCAGCCCTTTGTCAGATCTGTAGCATGCAAATATCTCCTCCCATCCTGAAGGTTGTCTGTATGCTTTAGTTGTTGTACCAGTAGCTGTGCAGAAGCTTTGATCATGTCCCGTTCATTTATTTTTGGTGTTGCTGCAATGGCCAAGGGAGTTTTCTTCATAAAGTCTTTTCCAAGGCCAATGTTGTTGGGAGTTTTTTTCCATACTTTCTTTTAGAATTTTTGTCATTTCATGCCTTAAATTTTGATCTTTTATCCAGCAAGAGTCAATTTTTCTAAGTGGTGAGAGACGTGGGTTCAGTTTCAGACTTCTACTTGTGGCTATCCAGTTCTCCCACATCACAAAGTCCCAAAGCTGCAGATGCTCATGTAGATGTGGACAGAAGAAAATACATTTTACTACTAATGTGACTGCAAATTAATATAGCCTCTGTGGAAAGAAGTATGGAGAATCCTCAAACAGCTAAAAGTAAATCTTCTACTTGGTCTTGCAATCCCAATACAGGTATCTACTCAGAAGAAAAAAAATCATTTTACCTTAAGGACATTTGCGCTAGAATGTTTATTGAAGCTCAATTCATAATTTCAAAGAGATGGAATCAAACCAAGCACCCATCAACTCATGAATGGATTAGTAAATTATAGTATATGTATACTATGGAATATAGTTAGCCATAAAAAGATAGAGACTTTACATCTTTTGTGTTAACCTGGATGGAGTTAAAGTATATTCTTCTTAGTAAAGAAGCACAAGAATAGAAAAGCAAGTGTCCAACGTACGCAATACTAATATGAAACCAATAAACAACTATAGCCCCTCATTAGAGAAAACCACAACTAAACTGAAGTGGGGGGGGGCAGGAAAAGGGAGACGGGCTGAGGAGGGGTATTGGTGTTGCTCTTACCTAATGCACAACGTAAGGGTATATATACAGCACATCCCCCGGGTGAAGGGCTCAACTACAACTTGAACTTTACCTAATAAATGTAAACAATGTAACCTAATCATTCTGTACTTTCATATTAATCTCAAATAAAAAAGTAAAAATTTTAAAACAATAAAAAAGTATATTTTACCTATGTTCTCTAACGATAAAAAATGGATTGAATTGGTTCCTTTATTCTCTGAACATTTACTCATTCTTTTGTTTATTCACTCATCAAACACTTGAAGCTCGTATTTTGTGCCTGGCTTTCTGCCAGGTGTTGGGGACAGGAAGCATATCATAGCTCACAGCCTAAAGGAATAAACAAACATAAAGACACAGTTACAGAACCACGTCTGAGGTGTTAGAGATAGGTGTACAAAATGGCAGGCAGTAGAGGCAGATGGTCAAGGAGGCGGGGTGCAGTCCACAGCAGTAGTGGTGCTTGAGCTAGGTGGGGAAGGATGCACAGGAGTTTACCAGCAGGCCAGTGGAGGAGGATACTGTGGGGAGAAAGAACATCTGTGCAGAAGTGGAGACACAAAACAGAACATGGTATGTTTGGGATGGGATGGAGTGAGTGGTTAGTGGCTTGGAATAAGAGGTGGAAAAGACAAGGGGCAGGAGGTATGTGGTTGTTCCTAGAGGGCCTCGTATGCTACATTAAAGAGTGAACATTTTGAAAAGTAAATGGTAAGTAGATAATCTTGATCCTCATTGAGCACTGACATTATCAGATCTGTTTTGAAAAGGGTACTCCTAACACATAAGAGAATAGATTAGATTAGACGGTGCAGCTCAATCAGAGAGACACAGATTAAACCTTTTTTTTTTTTTTTTTTTGAGACAGTCTCACTATGTCACCTTCAGGAGAGTGCCAGGGTGTCACAGATCACAGCAACCTCAAATGCTTGGGCTTAATTGATTCTCTTGGTTCAGCTTCTCAAGTAGCAGGGACTATGGGCACCCACCACAATGCCTAGCTATTTTTTTGTTGCAGTTGTCATTGTTGATTTAGCAGGCCTGAGCCGGGTTCAAACCTGCTAGCCCTGGTGGTACGTGGCCGGCGATCTAGCCATTGAGCTACAGGCACAAAGCCTGGTTAAACCTTTTTGTAATAGTGACAGTTACTGAGGCTAAGGTTATAAATGAACACCACGTAATGGAAAGGGAAAGGAAGAAATGAACTTGAGAGATTTTTAAGATGCCAGCTTAATTAAATGTTGGGGTTCATCGTGGTGAAAAGCTGAAGATGGCAGTGGTATTGCTGGTATGGGCTGTTAGACAGGTGATATGTATTATTATCTGAGATTATTTCTTTCCAGTATTTTTCTCATGCTTATTTTTTTGTGAATGCCCAGTTTATTGATTGGACTGTTCTAACATCAGAGGACTATGCATGGACGTGACTTCTTTTTGGAACCCCCGAATTGCCACAATTTCTGGGCCTGTAAGGAGGAGTGAAAGCTATGAAAGAAAGTGGATAGAGAGTCAGTGTCAGCCGAGTCTGGACCAGAAAGGTGGCAGTGGGATCTGGAAGCCTGACATGGGCACGAGCGAACATACCCCATGTTTAGTTTTGACTTATTGAATGCAAAGTAAGCATCTATATCAGGTAAGAAGAAAGCAGATCAGAGCTCTGGAGAGAGATGTAGGCACTTGATGTATATCAGGGCATCCTTATAAAAGTGGGAGCTGAAACTCTGTAAGTACATTTCTGAGGGTGAAAGAGCAAAGGGAGAGTGCTGAGGACTGAATATTGGAAATTACCAGCAGTTTGGCATCAAAAGAATATATAAGTACTGATGAAACTAAGTAATATGTTAGAGTGTTGAGAAAGAGACTAAGATAATGCACTAATATGGTAGCCAAAGAAAGAGGTATCTTCAAGAAAAGGACAGGGAATGATAATCCATGTACTCCTTGCTGGGCTATGATTTGTATTTCTCATATGAAAGAGAAAGCTCCTCAAGCTCCCAGATGTCTCAATTTTCATGAGCAATTAGTTCTTCTCTGCCTGTTCTTACTTATCACTGCTAGTTGGCCAATAAAAATGCACATAACACCCAGCTACAAATGGGTCAGAAATAAGCAAACATATGAACAAAAAATTAGCAAAAGCTATAACAAACTCCCGATTATACTAAATATTAAGAGGGAAAGATTTCACCTTAGATATCTAAATTTTAACCTGCAAAATTCAAAAGCAAATCGACTCTTCCTCCCAAAACTCAGAAAGTCTGGCCATATCAGTCATCTTAGGTACAACTAGAATTTCTAGAGTAAATCTATTCCTTGTCTCACTTTCAGAAAAATAAGTCATTTGTTTTAGACTCTTGGCCCTTTCCTAGGAAATCTACCTGAATAAAGAGATTTAAGAAATCTTCCAAAGTTCCCATAAGTATCTTTGTCAGCAAAACTGCTGTTGGTACTGGGTATGCAAACACAAGGAACACAGCTCTAAGCATGTGCAGTACCTGCTCAAAAGGATACAGAATCAGTGGTCAGCAGGGCTGGGTTTGAGAAATGACTTGTCTGCTACGGGCTGCCTCACCCTGGCAAGTCACTTACCTCAATAAGAACTCAGTGCTTAGTGAAGAGACCAAACCTGGTTGAGGGTTACAAATAATTTCAATTTGTATCTATATTCAGCCATGCACCTTGCCATACACTCATGGGTTGGCAGCACTCACCTGGAGGACTGCACTGAGAGGGACTCTGTGGGCATGAGTAGATACCCTGGAAGGGTGCCACATGTCCATTCTATTCCTGAATGCAGCAGGAAGAGGGAGAATCAGAGACGTGCATTTAACTTTGCTTATTATGTGTTCTCTAAGTTCCCTTCCAGGTTTAAAGGTTTATATTTCATGAATTAGTAGCCAACATTTTGTTGTTTGGATAGTAAATTCCATGAAGGAGAAATCAGAAATTCCAGAATCCAACATACAGAGATCATGATGTAATTATGTCAATGAGGAACTGAATTTGAAGTTCAAGAACGAATTTCAGTTTTCTTAACTGGAAAAGGTGGTATTATGTGGGCCTGCCTGCCAACCTGGGTCAGCTCTTTACAAGCAACCGACTGGGCCATGAAATCTATAACTTGACTGTGGCACAGATTTTAACTTGATGTACCTTAACTCTGTGTACATTAATAAGATGATGTTTGAGTAGTTGGGGACATACAGTTTGAGATACAGTACTTTTGAGCTGTCACTGTGACATCCATCTTAGATTAGATTTGAGAAGCAAAGTCTAAGGCAAGGATTATTGTTAAAGGGATTCCCTCAGGAGAGAATCCACTGAGTAAAGCTGTTGTCTTGGCTGGAGTCAGCTTCTGACCCCACAGGGAGCTACAGAGCATGAATTACAGCAGAGTTCCCCTACCTCATGCAAGAGATGCAAGAGGGCTGGGCTTTTGCCCTCTCACATCAGCTGGCCTGTGGCAGGGATCTTCCCTGGCAGTAGGGAGGTTTGGTGGCAGATCCTACTGGGTGTAGGGCAACTGGCTGAAGAGGCTGGACAGCTCACAGCTGTCAGCACCCAAGCCCTAGGGGATGGGCACACCAGGCAGTGATAGGGATCAGGATGGGATACCAATAGCAGCTCCTAAACTATCAAAGTACAGATATATAATAGGTGCTGGGAAAACCAGGACTGAGACACAGAGGACAAACCTGGGCAGAAGATATAAATGCAGGAGTCACCAGCACAGACGTGAATGATATTATCCAAGAAGAGAGGACAGAAATAAGATATGAAGGGAGTCTGGGATCAAGTCACCTGCTTCCCTGTGAAGCCAAGACTAGGTAGGAAGAAACTATAAGAAGTCAAGGATGACATGGTTAGCTTTGCCCAAGGCCACCAAGGACCAAAAGGTGTCTACTAGAGTGACCTTAGAGAGAGTGGTTTTTTTTCTAAGTGGTGAGGTAAAAACTGGACCACAGTGAACAGTGGTTTGTGAAAAAACTTCTTTATTTATTGCATTTTAGAGAAGATATAATGGTAGATTATAGGTGTTTTGAAAGTTTTATCATCACAATTATGTCTTTAAAAGACACAGAGTACCAAATAAAATCAATTGCCAAGCACATGCATGCATAGATGTACCTGTACATACACAACAGAGGGCTGAGGGTGGGACAGCAGATGGTGGCCTTGGCACTAAGTTGGTCTGGGTACCTAACCCTCGTGCAGGATCTGACTCCCTTACAGCAAGAGTGCAGGGCCTCCAGACCTCTGTCCTGCTATGATCCTGCTGGTCCCCAAATCCATGCCCACCAGGGAGGCATTTTTGAAATACTACTGTCACCTATGGGAATGGTGAGCCTGCGATGTCATTCAAGGTCATTTCTCAAAGCTGATCCAAGCCACTCTCACCTGTTCTTGCTGTATTCTGTGGGGCTCTCCCCCGAGCCCTGGCTTTAAGGGCTCTTAGGTGGAATATAGGGGCCTGGAACAAACCTGAAACAATTCATAACTGAACTCTTATCTTGCAGCCACATTTTCTTAAATTCAATTTATTGAATTTAAGAGCTAATCACATAAGCCAGTTAGAACTCTAATATTCCACACATAGCCCTGTGTTCTATGACAAATCAACAAGGATAAAATGCAATATTGGAAGAGATGAATTTTCTTAAGCTTGTATTTAACAAAAAGGACTCATTAAAATGGACCCATCTCTCATTCTTAGAGATAACTTCCACTAACTACCAAAGCCCTGCTAAGATAGACCAATAGTATGGACTCTACTACTCTATAAAGATCAAAATTCCTGAGCACAGGACTAGGCAGTTTAACTAAATGCCAAAGACCAGGGCAGGCAGGAGCCCAGATTCTCTAATCCAGTGAGGGGGAGTCTACAACTCAAGCTTGGACAAGAGTTGTAAGGCAGGGAAATATTGCGAATCCTCTGATTTTTCTACAGAAACTCCTGATTGGATTTTAAAGTAAATGTTCTATTTTCAAAACACTTACATGGGTCAAATAAAATCTATCTGTAGCCAAGTTAAGGTCTTCAGGTCATCAACATTTGAGGCTTGTTATAAAATGCCTCAACATGTAAGACCTTCCCAGGAAGATAAATACTACAATGGTGACAGGGAGAGGCAACTAAGGCCCAGGGGAGAGATGGCTGCCTAGGGGAACAGTGATTCTGCTGTGGTTCTTCATCCCCTGTGTACATGGCCCCGGTCCTTCCCACTATCCCATGTCATTCTCAGAATGCCGATGTGAACAACAATGCTGTCCCCAGGACCCTGAGGAAGTTCTGCTGAATGTCTGCATGCCTGCAGGAAAAAAATATGCAAGGTGCGGAGGGGGGGGGGGGTGTCCAAGAAATTTAAAACTATTGTTTTTTAAATTGTATAAACAGTTTCATATTAAAAATGTTTGCTTATTATTTTTTGAGATTTCTTTGGCAAAGGGATAAAATTCAAATAAATTATACCAAAGGAGCCTTTTAAGATACTATTTAATCTTGAGAATTCTTGAACTGTTTACTAATCATTCATAATTTTATCCCTATGGGTAAAAAAGGCAAAAAATGTATTTAAATAAAAATCATAAATCATTGCACAATTTCACAAAAAAGCAAATCCAAAGCAAAAACTAACAAAAAAATGCCCCAGCTCTTCATAAATATTCTCCCAAACACCAGCATTTACAGAAGGCCCAAGGAGAGATATGTGTTTTCCTCTTTTTATAAAAATAAGGTTATAGTTATGAATAAATTTAATGTTTATGTTATATTAATAGAGTTTAGTGCTTCTGACAGTAGGTCAAAACACAACAGGAGCTGTGTGTAGAATATGAATCAGACAAGAGTGAGGAAAGAAATAAGAAATTAAGCATATTTTGTTTTAAATGAATTAGTTGCTCCCTGCCTCTCAAATGTGCCTGCCTAGATATAATGTGTGACCCCCACTGCCCCCCCCCCCTACAAAGAACTTTCACAGATGCTGATTCCATTCACTTGCACAGTAATGCTGTGTAAAGGCAGGCAGCTATAAATTCTCCCCTGAACAGGTCAGAAACTCAAGGCATGGACAGGTTAAGAAATACTCTCATACAAAATTTTCCTAAAAAGAAAAGCCCGGGACCAGATGGCTTCACATCAGAATTCTACCAAACCTTTAAAGAGGAATTAGTACCTATATTACTCAACTTTTTCCAAAATATAGAAAAAGAAGGAATACTACTGAACACATTCTATGAAGCAAACAACACGTTGATCCCCAAACTAGGAAAAGACCCAACAAGAAAATAAAATCATAAACCAATATCACTAATGAATATTGATGCAAAAATATTCAACAAGATCCTAACAAACAGAATCTAGCAACACGTCAAATTATACACCATGACCAAGTGGGTTTTATCCCAGGGTCTCAAGGCTGGTTCAATATACATAAATCTATAAATATAATTCATCACATAAACAAATTAAAAAACAAAGACCCTATGATTTTCACAATTGATGCGGAAAAAGCTTTTGATAATATCCAGCATCCTTTCATGATCAGAACACTTAAGAAAATGGGTATAGAAGGAACATTTCTTAAACTAATAGAGACCATCTACAGCAAACTCATAGCCAATATCATATTGAATGGAGTTAAATTGAAATCATTTCCACTCAGTTCAGGAACCAGACAAGGTTGCCCATTATCTCCACTGCTTTTTAACATGGTAATGGAAGTCTTAACCATCGCAATTAGGCAAGAAAAGGTGATCAAGGGTATTCACATAGGGTCAGAAGAGATCAAACTTTCACTCTTTGCAGATGATATGATTGTATATCTGGAAAACCCCAGGGATTCTACTACAAAACTTTTAGAAGTAATCAAGGAATACAGCAGCATCTCAGGTTAAAAAATCTGCATTCATAAATCTGTAGCCTTTATATATACCAACAGTAGTCATGCTGAAAAAACAGTCAAGGACTCTATTTCATTCAGTAGTGCCAAAAAAGATGAAATATTTGGGAGTTTACTTAACGAAGGATGTGAAAGATCTCTATAAAGAGAACTATGAAACTCTAAGAAAAGAAATAGCTGAAGATGTTAACAAATGGAAAAACATACCATGCTCATGGCTGAGAAGAATCAACATTGTTAAAATGTTCATACTACCCAAAGCAATATACAATTTTAATGCAATCCCTATTAAAGCTCTGCTG
>CAUYPK010163357.1:0-16277 GCA_963574355.1 Loris lydekkerianus
ACAAGAATGGAGAAGCATGAATCCTATGTACTCAATTTTGATATGAGGACAATTAATGACAATTAAGGTCATGGTGGGGGTGGGGGAAGGGGAGAGCAGAGAGAGAAAGAAGGAGGGAGGGGTGGGGAAAGGAAGAGCAGAGATGGGAAGGAGGGAGGGAGGTGGTGCCTTGGTGTGTGCCACACCTTTTGGGGGCAAGACATGAATGCAAGAAGGACTTTGCCTAACAAATGCCATCAGTGTAACCTGGTTTCTTGTACCCTCAATGAATCCCCAACAATAAAAAAAAAAAAAAAGAAATGTATTTGCGCTAAATAGGTATCCTTGATATTTAGGAGGGAGAAATCCTGATGCGTTGGTGACTCCCCAAATTCCAGATTGCTGTGTAAGGCATAACCCCCTCTGACAACATAGGAAGACATCACGGGAGGCTGTGAGACGCTGCTTCGCCCACTGTGACCAAGCCGTGCAGCCTGCTCCTGACTTTTCTTCTCACTTCTGTTGCCACCGCTAGCAGGCAGCTTTCTTTCTGAAGCCATTTTCACACAGAAAAGCAAGTATGCACCCCTGTATGAGTGTTACTGTGTATGCCCAAGGGAGTCAGGTACAATGCAGCTTTGTGGAGGGGGAGGCTGGCTGGTTGGCTAGGGTCACTCTCTAGCTTTGTGGCTTCCTTCTCCTTCCTGACTGCAATTGGGCCACAGCTGAATGACACACTGTCACACTCACGGGTGCAACTGGCAGCAGAGGCTAGGTTATGCTGCGGTAGTAAAACACACGCCAGGCCTCCGTGGCTTAAAGCTGCAGAGGTCTCTCACTTGTGGGACGCATCTTCCGCAGGCCAGCAGGGGGTGCTGGGCAGCACAGGGCCCTGGGTGCTTGAAGGCTCCATCTGGACATGTGTTCTGAATTCAGGAGTGGGACTAAAGGGGAAGTGACGAATCACGCTGGCTCTTAACATCTCCAGCTGGGAGTGACGCCCATCACTTTGCTCACATTTCATTAGTCAAAGCAAGTCTTAACGGCTACACCTACTTCAGAAAGGAGAAGGGAAGTAAAATCCTACCCCATGCCCAACAGGAGTACAGGAGTAGAGAGAAAAGAAATAGTCATTCTTTAAAAAAAAAGGATCCTCCCCCTTATTGCCTTTTAATTGCTATATGATAAATTGTACATATTTAAATAAGTCTGTGGTTTGATAAGTTGGACACAAGCATATCCCCAGCACCACTACCTCCAAAATCATGAGGAAGACCCCCATCGCTGCTGGAAGTTTCCTCGTGTCCTTCTGCTGTCCCCAATCCCAGCACCCCTACTCTGTAATCCGTATGCAACCATGGATCTGCCTTCTTGCTGTATGGATTACTTTGCATTTTCCAGAACTTTCTATAAATGGAATCACACAGTATGTTCTCTCTTTGTCTGGCTTCTTTCATGCAGAATAATTATTTTGAGACTCATGAAGAAGAGGAATATTTGTGACATCTACCACAACAGGCTTTCAGAGTCCTAGACTTCATTCTTTCTGTGCAGAAACCTGGTATAGGTTAAATTCTGTTTCCTCACCTTGCCCCCAAATTTATATGTTGAAGTCCTAATCCCCACTACCTCTGAATGTGATCTTATTTGGAGACAAGGTCTTTACTAAGGTAGTGAAGTTAAAGTGAGGTCATTAGGGTGAGCTGTCATCCAATGTGACTGGAGTCACGAGGAAAAGGGGAAAGTGGATTTATATAGCCATGCAGGAGAACTCAGGGTGAAGAGGCCTGCAGCACATCCATCCTTCGTGGCCGCAGGAGAAACCAACCTACCAACATCTTGATCTCTGAATTCAGCCTCCAAAACTGGGAGACAAAACATTTCTGTTGTTTAAGCCCCTTTGTTACCACAGCCCTAGCAAAGAAATAGAATAACTTTTATTCTCCAGGAAGCAGATTTAAACGGGCTCCCTCAGAGAGGTTAGTGCACATGTCTCTGTGTAGACACGGCATCCTATCTGCATGGGTAAGCACGTGGCAGGGGCAGCTGCCTCTGTGTCATAAGAATGGACATCCTCTGCCATTTTTTTAGGCAGTCTGGGGAAGGAATCAGATAAAATGAAACACTTCCCACTCCAGTTTCTGCTCCTTTTTTCTTTTTTTTTTTTTGAGACTGAGTCTTAAGCTGTCATCCTGGGTAGAGTGCTGTGGCGTCTCAGCTCACAGCAACCTCAAATTCTCGGGCTTAAGTGATTCTCTTGCCTCAGCCTCCCAAGTAGCTGAGACTACAGGCGCCCACCACAATGCCCAGCTATTTTTTGGTTGGAGTTGTCATTGTTGTTTGGCAGGCCCGGCTGGATTTGAACCTGCCAACTCTAGTGTATGTGCCTGACGCCCCAGCCGCGGAGCCACAGCCCCTGAGCCTAGCTTCTTTGGAGGGCTCCAAGCCTGCAAATCTGTTCCCTGCTCAGTCTGGCTTTTTTTTTTTTTTTTTTTTTTGCAGTTTTTGTCCAGGGCTGGGTTTAAACCCACCACCTCCGGTAGGTGGTGTTGGCGCCCTACTCCTTTGAGCCACAGGCGCCGTTTTCAGGTCTGGCTTTTGAGAGGCCAAATGTGGGAGATGGGAAGGGTTCCTAAAGCTGGTCTGAGCCCCTCAGAGAACACTGAGTATGTTAGGAACCATCCCTGTGCTATTGGGAGTGGCTGCTGTGCCTCTGAAGAGTGGCGGCAAAGCCTGCATTATAACAAAAAAGGATGACTCTGTACACTGGTTTCCAGCCCCAGAGCGTAGAAAGCCAGGGCCTCATTCTCTCCCTGGACAGTGGTTCTGACCATTCACCAGGAGTGCAGTACCTGTGACCCGCCCTCTCTGAGGGACGTGGCCGGCCAGGGTGAGGTTCACATGCTCCCTCTGCCCCAGCCTCCTGGCACCATCCATGGACCAGTCTCAACAGGTGCAGTGGGAACACAAAGCATCACTCAAGGTTAAAGAATTTCACTCAGCACATGGCAAACATTTGCTGTGTGTCTGCCTCATGTCAGACCCTGTGACATGCTTTTACGTCTATTCCATTTAATTCTTGTGACAATCCTGTGAGATGGGAATTCCCACGTCCTCTTAAGAGATGAGGAAACCAAGTCTCAGAAGGACAAAGAACACACAGCTGGGCGGGGGCTGAGATGCTCTACCACATCCACCCTTGGGCATCAGGGTCGCATGTATAAATCACTGTCATGTTACCAGAACGTCCAGACGCTCACGTGTGAGTTTGTTTCCTTTTCCTTTGAAATCTGCATTGTGCCCTATATCTCTGTGTCCTTGGGGGGTGGGGATGGGGTCTGCTGCTTTGAGAGGAGATGGGAGAATGTGGCTCTTGGAGCCTGGGCTGGAGTTCTGGAGAGAGTTATCAGGTTTAGCAAATAAAAAAGTCAGGATGCCAGTTAAATTTGAACTGAGTTTCAGATAAGCAACCAACACTTTTTCGAAATATAATTCTACTCCCTGCATTATCTGGGACGTATTTATACTAAAAAGTATTAATTGTCTAGCTGTAGTTCAAATTTAACAGGGCGTCCTGCATCTAACTGGCAACCCTGGTGGCAGCTGGGCTTGTAGTTGGTCTAATGCGGACAGAGGCTCCATTGGTGGAGACTGAGACTGGATTCAGCTCGGTTCCTCTGTGCTGCAGACTCTCCAAAACTCTTTTCTGATATCGGCCTCACCTTCTACACTCAAGTTACAGAGTGGCAAGGTGGCATAATCAGGTCTTCCATGAGAGCTCTTAGGACGCCAGGGCAGCAGTGCCCCGGAGCTAAGTCCAGCAGTTCTCCCAGGTGGGGCACACAGGTGAAAGTTTTCCCTGTCCCCACTGTCCCTGCAGGTGACATCCAGCTCACTTGACCCACTTCGGCTTCCTGCCTAGCCCCTTGCTGGCAGTGAGTTTTCAACTCTGCTGATGCTTTCTACATGTCAGAGAGTTTCATTCTTCTCACAGTGACGGCAAAACCCCCGAGTCTTCAATCAGTTGTGCTCTTGTCCACGTCTCTGTCCTCGCCTCTTCCCCTCTGGCCCTGTTTCCAGGCACCGATGCCATGTGTGCTGGCTGCCACGTGGTCTCCCCATGTTGCATAGCTCAAGCTGCCCCTTGGCCTGCGTGTGGCTCCCTTCTTTTGAGGCATCTGTGAGAAGCCCTCACAGCGAGGCCCCCAGGTGCACACACAAAACCATGTTGCCATTTAGTTGAATCGTACAGATGAAGAAATGGAAAATGTGACTCTCAAGGATTACACACAACTAAAACTGTATGAAACTTGTGACTAGTCCCCAGGTAACAGGGAAGTGGGAATTTCTCACCAGCCCACGTGCTATTCCTGAGGATCCGGCCTCCATGCTCTGCACGTCTCCAGTGTGGGACAGCACCATGTGCTTAATGAGTTCTCTCTCTGACTGATTGATTGATTGATTACTAAAACACTCAGTGCTGCTGGCAAAGCAGCTCTCACTCTGTTGAACAAATCAACTTTATGCATCGTGGTCTCTTGAGCTCAGATGAAGGCGAGCTCTCTGTAATCTTCAGATCATTTAGCAATGTCTTAGAACCATGGGCTATGAGAACATGGAAGAGCAGGGAGAAAAAACAGGAACTAGGGGCCACTCTGCTAGTGGATTTCACACTTATTTCCTGATTTAAACCAGGGGTAGGCCTGCAGGTGAAATCTGTCCCTCACTTTGTTTTTATAAATAAAGTTTTATTGGAATACAACCATGCTCACTCAATTATGTATCATCTGTGGCTGATAGTAGAGTCAAGCAGTTGCAACAGAAACATTATGGCCTGCCATGCTGAAAATACTTACTACCTGGCTCTTCACAGAAAAAGTGTTGCTGATCCTTGATTCATTCAACAGCCTTCAGGGTAGGTGTTGTTATGCCCACTTCACAGAGGGAAACTGACACTTGCAGAGGGCTGTGTCAGCAATCATGGCCAAGCTCACCAACTAACATGTAGTAGGAGTGGAATTCTGATTTATGATTCTAAAGCTAGTCACCATTTGACCAAATGGCCACAAAACAAAATCCAAATTCCCTGGCTGAGACCACACCCATTTGTCTCCCCCACATCCCTCAGGCCAGCAATACTGAACTTCTGCTTGATTTCCAAACATGGTATGTAACATAGGTATCTGTATCTCTGTAAATGATACACCCTTTGCACAAAATCCTCTGTCCTCCTTCTGCACAAGTCCCTCAGGATATATCTAAAAATATTACCTCCTCTGTCACACTTTCTCTGACTTTGTCAAGCAGAGTTGATAAGAATGACAGCCAACATTACTGAATACTTCCTTCCAGGGGCGCGGGACCTGCTGCCTTCTGATTTCAAGACTGCTCTTTTTTAAGCAACAAAGGGGGCAAGAAGAGCTTCATCCTTTTCTGCTTCACCCCTTTTAATAAAAAGATTTGTTATGTAAAATTTGGATTCAGTCTAAAGGCCAAACTTAAAGACCAGGAAGGATATAAGTTTCCTTAAGGCCACAGGTCCCCCACCCCTGAGTGAGGAATAAACAGATTCCAAGAGCTTAAGTAACTTGGCCAAGGTCCCCATGCTACCAAGTCTTGGACCCAGGATTTGGCCCTGGTCTGTCTGATGTTACCACTACATTAGAGCACAGCATCCTCTTCCCTGCTCACGCTGCTCCTGCAGGCCTGGCTTTCTAGCACTTGCTCAGGCCATGTGACAGTGTCTGTTTCCTGGAGCCTGGGGACCTCTGGGGGGCAGCTGGCATGTCCCATTTGTAATTGTAGCCTGGTGCACTGAAGGGATCAGTCAAGTTCTATTGAGAGACTGACAGCAAATTTGACTTTCCTATGCCAGTCCTGAAGCTCATTTGTTGTTCTATTTATATTATTTCGAAAGACAGATTTCTCCAGATTCCTTTTCGTTAGTGCCACCATCTCTGCCTCTGTGCCAGTCGTGTGCTATGGCCACGCCAGGCCCATTTCCAGCGTGGCACTCAGATTTTGCCATGATCATTCGGTATCCTTCCTTTATGAGCATTTCAAAAAGCTTTTGTGTTTTAAGCATAATTGAGTAAAGGTTTGCAGCTATGAGCAAAAGATGGATTAAAAGTAACAACAGCAAAACAACTCCTTTTTTCCCCCTTCACCTGCTGCCTTTGCCCAGAAGAGTGCAGCTGTGACTGTCCTGGCAGGGCGTCCACATAGCCTTGGGGGTTTCCTTAGATCCAAGAAGCGGGAGTGTGCCAAGCGATCATCCCTCACTGATGAGCACCTACAGCAAGGGTCCCACCTGGACTTTGTCTGCAGGGATTTAGACAGGTCCCAGGCCCTACCCTCACCTGGCTCACAGTCTGCTGGGAAGTGACATCACCACTACAGCGCACTGTGGTTAGCTAGCGAGGTGACAGGGAGGGCAGACCTCAGTGCAGGGATGGTCGTGCAGGGTAGGCCCAGGGGAGAGGCTAGCGAAGGCGGCAGCAGTGCCTGAGCTTGGTGCAGTGCTGGACCTGTTTCCCGGGACAAGGGTGGAGTCAGCAGGACTTGCACTCAGCCCTCTGGCACCGAGCTCCGCTCACTGGGCCCTGACTTCAGAGCAGTGATGAGTCCAGGCCTGGGCACACCTTCCTCTTCAGAGCATCTTCAAACCACAGGGAGGCAGCAGTGCCTCCAGCCCTCGCTGGCCTCCAGGCTTCTCCCCACTCACATTTCTTCTGCCCAAATCACTGGTGCAGTCAGGAAGGCTCATTCCGCCCTGGGACGGCGCAAAGGAAAAGGATACTAAGCCACTGGCTGCTCCTGTTGCCTCACATTTTAAAGGGGGTTCTAAACAGCAATCACCTAAGGAAGAGTCTGAGCAGCCCTGTGGGAGGGTGCACAGTTTTACCCAGCCCTGGATAAATGCTGCAGCCCATCAGGCCCCCAGGGATAGGACCAGCCCCCAGCTGCAGGAGCCACCTTAGTTGGGCTTCACTGCCTGCCACGCCTTAGCCCCAGATGTTGGAAGGAGCCAGAAGGTCCAAAGTAGAGTCAGGCTCTCAGCTGCAGGTGCAGGGTAGGCCACAAGTCTGTCAGCACCGCCACCGTCCACACCAGTCCTAGGCAGCCTTGGGAGGGAGCTTGCTCTGTCCTGCAGGGGGTGGCTCCTGCTTTGTGGGGAGACCAGAGACAGAACTCACTGTGGGCGAGGTGGCACAGGCCCTGTCTCCTTCATGGGGTGCCGTGAGATCAAACAGCATGGCGCATAAGCCTGCGTTTCAGTTTATCGTAGCTCCCGACTGTGCGGTGTGGGTACCCCACCTTGTGTTTCAGGAGGCCGGCCGGGGTAGTGCCTGGGCCTGTGTTGGCCCTGCTGACTGTGGCCTCTTTCTGTGTGTCTCCCCTTCCTTTTGACATGGGCGCTCTGGAGTTTTTTGCTCAGTAGTCCTGGCTCCAGTGATAGCAGAGGTTGTGAATTATGGACACAACAGCAACTGTTTCTAATCTCCCATGAAACAAAACCAGTGTGTTGTCTGCCCTGGGGGCGGCGGGCGGGGAAGGGAACAGGCAGCTGTGATATGGCTGCTCGGGCTGACGTCAGTGCGAGTCTTTGCAGGCCCTGGGCTCCACTCAGGAAGCTTAAAAGTGATACCGAAAACGCATTTGCATGTTTTCCTTTCACGGGAATTGAGCTACTTTCAGTTCCACCAGGAGGAACTGAGCCTTTGTGCCACTTATGTGCTGAGCAAGCGTCCTTGCCCTGCTCCTGGGAGGCAGCTCCCGTCTGGGTCCTGTGTCACCCCTTTCACGTTTATTCACTTGGACTTACGTTCTCTGGCCCAGAATGAAAAGCCAGCCTGGCAGTCTTGCACTTTTTCTGCTCCTCTTAGGAAATAGTCTGTCCGATGGTGGCTTTAAATTGACAACAGTTGCGATGTGGAATTTCCACGTCCAGGCCAAGATATTAGTCAAAACTCCAAATTTTGACATCTAGTCTTCTCCCCGTTCCAGCTGAGCCTGCTTAGGGCTGGACGCCTGCATGGGAAAGGGAGAAGGCTGGCTTCTCTCCTGTCCTATAGCTCCCCATGCCCCTTCTCCTAAGGTTGGAGCTGGCTGAGGGGGTGGAGGGGCCAAGGAAGGCCCTTATGTGTGTGGGGAGCTGGCTCTGAATTCTTAGAGGTCGGCCGAGGGGAAAGCTGCCCTTTCTGCTGGCGATGCTCTTCTGTGGCCTGCGCTTTCTTGGCCCTCTTCGGGGTAGTCACTTGAGCTTTCTATAGTCCTGTGGGTTTTCCTACAGTCCTTTGCTGTCTCTGTCCCTCTACCTGGCTCTGTTCGTAGACCCCTAGCAGCCTGCATACTGGTTCTGGTGTTCTGTGCCACTTGCCCTGACACGTTCTGGGATGGAAATCGGCCTCACTCAGCACTTGTCCTGGTTCTGGCACATGAGTGTCAGCCCATGTATCAGTTCCTAATGGCTGCTGTAACAAAAGCACCACTGTCTGATGGCTTAAAACAGAAACTTATTCTTATACAGTTCTGGAAAACAGCAGTCTAAATTGAAGTCAGTATCACTGGGCTGAAATTAAGGTGTCAGTAAAGCCACATTCTCTCTGGAGGGTGTAGGGGAGAGTCTGCACTTTGCTTCCTCTGGTGGCTGCTGACACTCTGGTGGCTGCTGACCCACATCACTCCATTCTCTTCTTTTTTTTTAGAGACAGAGTCTCACTATATCATCCTCAGTAGAGTGCTGTGGCATCATAGCTCACAGCAACCTCCAGCTCTTGGGCCTAGTCGATTCTCTTGTCTCAGCCTCCCAAGTAGTTGGGACTACAGGTGCCCGACACAACGGCTGGCTATTTTGTTGTTGTTGTTGTTGTTGCAGTTTGTTCAGGGCTGGGTTTGAACCCGCCACCCTCGGTATATGGGGCCAGCGCCCTACTCACTGAGCCACAGGCGCCATCCTCCATTCTCTACTTCTGTGGTCACATCACCTTCTCCTCTACGTGGGGTTAAACCTCCCTTTGCCTTGCTCTTATAAGGACATGGGGTAATTGCATTTAGGGCCCATGTAATCCCATTTAGGGATAATCCAGAATAATCTCCTCATCTCAAGATCTTTAATTTAATCACATCTAAAAGACCATCCTTCCAAATAGGACATGCTTATAAGTTCTGGGGATTAGAACCAACATTTCAGGGGCCCTTACCAACCTACTGCAGCCAAGCCCTTACCCTTGGGGTTTCTTCACTGGTGAAGGGCCCTGGCCTTTTCTGTCCTCAGTGAGATGGAGTCACGTGGCAAGCTCCCTCTGTGAGTAGCATGTGGAAACCTTGACAGGTTGAGGCAAGGACGCAGGCCCTCGCTTCCCTTCAAGAAGCACAGCTTTCTCCATAGATACATCGCTCAGAATATTCTTTCTTCAAAATCCCGTCTCTTGATATTCTTTAGGGGAGCAGGAGACTCAAGCATTGTGGACCAGGCTCCAGATCATTTCCTGTCACATCAAAAGTAATTTAGAGCCCACAGTGTCACTTTTAACAGTTACTTTTGCTGTGAAATTATTAGTGGCTGATGCCACCCAGGGCTGTGGCCTCTAAGATTGTGTCAGCTGTAGCCATGGAGGGGCCGTCAGGGGCTGAAATCCAGCCTGTGCCCCCAGCAATCCTGGTGCCCCAGCTTCGGAGCCTCATTTGTGGGGTGCCAGGGACCGAGTTGGAGGGCCTGGCTGGGGCTCTCTCTGGGTCCTCCCTGGGTGCTGACCTCATCCTACTCTTTCACGGCTTGCTGGTGGTGATTTAGGAGCCACTGTGTGACACAGATCACTGGTGACAAAGGATGCCAAGGCACTTCCATCTCTGGATTTCCAACTTGCCACTGCTGTGCTGATCTAGAAATCTCCTGTTATGGGGCTTAGCAGACTGTCAGAAGCCAGTTTGTGTGAACTGAGCAGAGATGGACATGCTGGTTTAAAAGCAAATGCTCTCCTCATTTCATAGAATGTGGTCCAGCTCTCAGGGGAAACACAAGGAGCCTGTTTGGAAGGTCTTGAATGTTCAGATAATAAATCCTTTTATCTCCTTCTTCCACCTTAGCAGTAAAGACAAGGGGCCTGTCTCTTGGCTGCTAAAATAGGGAATAAACAGTCAGAAGACCTGAGCTAAATTCCCAAAGCCTTGGGTGTGCTGGTTGACACGAAACCTATTTGTTCACAGGGTCAGTCACCCTGGGCATAGGCTATGGCATCACAGCTCAAAGAAAACTCAAAACCTGCTATAGAAGAAATTGACAAATATTGGGGAACATATCATTCAAAATGACAAAGTCATCAAAAGCTGAGCTGCTCAGGGATCTCTCAGCATAACTTGATTTTTTTTTTTTCCTTCGGTGAAACATTTCTTTCCCCTTCTCCCTTTTTACCATCCCCTATCTCCCCAAATGACTAGAATGAAAATTTGAGCCTTTTATATTTATTTCTAACTCATCTTATTCTTCTTTTAAGAGCCATCATCTCATTGGCTCAGTTAAGGGTCTGTTTTGAGTGGGTCTGAGTCTCTCTTATTTGGGTAATCCTGGGGGAAACTGATGAAGTTTGGGGGACAGCTCAGTTTTTTTTCCCTAGCATTATCAGCCTGAAATCTGTTTCTTAGTGTATGTGTCCCCTGCTAGGACTGCTATAACAAGCTACCACTGACTAGGGAAGGGGGGCTTAAACAACAGAAATTTATTCTCGCAGAGTTCTGAGGACTGGAAGTCCAAGATCAGGGTGTCAGGAGGGTGATTTCTCCTTGACTCACAGACGTCTGTTTCCCCCTGTGTCCTCAATACTCTGTGTGTGGGTCCTTACCGCCTCTTCTTATAAAGACCCCTGTCAGACTGGATTAGACTCCGCCTAATGACCTCATTTTAATCTTAATTATCTCTTCTTTTTTTGAAAGAAAGTCTCACTCAGTCACCCTGGGCATAGGCTATGGCATCATAGCTCAAAGAAAACTCAAGCTCTTGAGCTCAAGCCATCCTCTTGTCTGAGCATCCTGAGTAGCTGGGATTACAGGTGCCCTCCACAAAGCCCAGATAGTTTTTCTATTTTTAGTAGAGATGGGGTCTTGCTTTTGCTCAGGTTGGTTTCAAACTCCTAAGCTCAGGCGATCCACCTGTCTTGATCTCCCAGAGTGCTAGGAGTATAGGTGTGAGCCACCGCACCTGGTTCTTAATTGCTTCTTTAAAGATCTTATCTCCAAATACACTCACATTCAGAAGTACTGGAGGTTAGGACTTCAGTGTGTTAATTTGGGGTAGGGGTAGGGAATACAAGTCAGCCTCTAACCCCAGGTATCAGACACTTCACATGCATGATTTCAAGTTATCTTCATAGTGATGCTGTAAGGTAGATGTTACTGTCCTCACCCATATGTATGATAAAACCAAGGCCCCAAAAGATTAGGCAAGTTGGCCACGACCACAGCACAGTTAGTAAATGGCAGAGAGGCAGAGAGGTCAGAGTCAGCCAGGTCTCTGTGCTCTGAGCCCGGGTCTCCCCACTGTGTGCACTGTCTTCTGGGCCAGGTAGCCTCATGGTGTGGTATGTGGGGACAGAAGGGAGGTGGTGGTTGTATGTCAGAAGCTGGCACTAAAATCAGGCTCTGGGGGACGCCCACACGCGCTCAGCATGACGCTCTCCTTCCACTCCCTTCTCCAGTGCCTATTGTGGACCCTCTCCCCAGGTTTGCCCTCACATTCACATATCATCTAATTGCATCTATTGGTAGGAACTGGAGAGGATTCCTCTTGCTAGGATAGGGGGGTGTAGAAGTTGCAGAGAAGGTTCCTCATAGTCCTTCCCATCCCCGACTCAGGGCTGGTATGGGGAGCAGCCTGGAGTGCCCCTCAAAGACCAAGACCTCTGTGAGTGAGCGAAGGTGGCTGCACCCACAGCCGCCCCTGGATGCAACCCCAGTCTGGGCCAGAGCAGCTGAGTTCACATCAGGGGTCAGCAGGTCTTAGGAGCTGAATTGTGTCTCCCCAGCACCCCAAATTCATAAATTGAAGCCCTAATGCTTAGCCTCTTAGAATGTGACTGTGTTTGGAGACAGAATATCAAAGAGACAATTAAATTAAAATGAGGTCACAGGTGCATCCTAATCCGATATGGCTGGCGTCCTTACAGGAAGGAAAGCCAAGGACACAGACACACATGGAGGGAGACCACGGGAAGACAAGGAGGAAACGGCTTCTGCAAGCCAAGGAGAGAGGCCCCAGGAGGGACCAGATCTGCTGTTTCCTTCACCTCAGACTTCCAGCCTCTAGAACTGAGGAAGGAACACAATTCTGTAGGTTAAGCCCCGCAGTTGTACGGCAGTTGGAGTGGACTATTTATACTCCGTATACAAACTTCAATCCCCTCAACTAGAGCTGTCTAGGACTAGTCCAGGAATCTGCTCTGCCTGCACATTTTGCAAACTGGACGTGGGATGCATGCGGAGGCCAAACCCACAGGACAAAGAACAACAAAAGGCTGTGCTAGAAACACCCGGTACCTTAACAAAAAGCACCTTGAAAACCACCCAAAACACCTGAAAGAAAAAGACAGAAGCCCAATTGTGGTTACATTGTTGCATTTTCCCAAAGTTCTCCTGATCTAGGGATACAGCTTCACTGTTAATGACTGAATGAAACCCCTGCTCTGCCCTGGTGCATTAATTCAGGGAGAACTTGCCGCGATTCTGATTCTCAGAATCCAGGAATGTGCCATCTCTCTCTGTTTGTTTAGCTTTTTGATATCTTTTAACAAAGCTTTATAATTTTCTTTCAGAAAGGACTTGCACATCTTTTATGATTTTGCATTCCTAAGCATTTTATTTTTGCATGCATTTTGTACTTGTTTAAAATACATTTTCTGTTTGTTGCTGGTGTAAAAATCCACGTAAAACTCCAGATTTTTGTATTCTAATTTTGTGTCTTGCTATACTCTCAGTTAATTCTAGTCACTTATATGTAGGTTATTTGGGGGGATTTCTTAGTAGCAATCATATTATCTGCAAATATTAATAATTTGTTTTCTCCTTTCAAAGCCTCCTACTTTTTTCTGGAGACCAAGTTTTTTATTTTTTTGAGACAGAGTCTCACTATGTTGACCTCGGTAGAGTGCGGTGTCATCACAGCTCACAGCATCCTCAAACTCTTGGGCTTAAGTGATTCTCTTGCTTCAGCCTCCCAAGTAGCTGGGACTACAGGTGCCACAATGCCTGTCTATTTTGATGTCGTTGTTGTTATTGTTTAGCAGGACTGGGCTAGATTCAAACCTGCCAGCCTTGATGTATGTGGCTGATGCTGTAACCACTGTGCTATGGGTGCTGAGCCTGAGACAAAGTTTTTTGATGTTGCCCAGGCTAGTCTCATCCTGCTGGCCTTAATTGATCCTTTTATCTCAGCCTCCAAAATTGCTAGGATTAGAGGAATAAGCCACTATGCCTGGCTAACTTCCTACTCTCTCTCTCTTTTTTTTTTTTTTTTGTCTTATTGCACTGCCTAAAACATCCCTCACAATGTTAAAAGAAGTAGGGTTATTGAACATCCTCATCTTTTTCTCAGGCTCAGAGAGAAAACCTTCAGAATTTTAGTTTCTAATGTTTGGGCCGGGCATGGTGGCTCACACCTTTAATCCTAGTACTCTGGGAGGCCAAGGCAGGTGGATTGCTTGAGCTCAGGAATTTTAGACCAACCTGAGCAAGAGCAAGACCCCATCTCTGCCAGAGATAGAAAAACTAGCCGGGCGTTGTGGTGAGCACCTGTCCCAGCTACTCAGGAGGCTGAGGCAGGAGGATCTCTTGAGCCCCAGTGTTTGAGGTTGCTATGAGCTATGATGCCATAGCATTCTACTCAGGGTGACAGAGTGAAACTCTGTCTCAAAAAAAAAAAAAAAGAAGAAGAAGAAAATAAAAGTTTGCTGTAGGCTTTTTCTAAGACCTTTTTTAAATTTTCTAATTGTGCATGGATATTGAATTTTAGAAAATGCCTTTTCTTTTTTTTTTTTTTTTTTTTACTTTTTTCAATTTTTGGCTGGGGTTGGGTTTGAACCCGCCACCCTCTGGTATATGGGGCCAGCGCCCTACTCCTTTGAGCCACAGGTGCTGCCCCAGGAAATGCCTTTTCTATATCTATAGGGGCAACCAAGATTTTTCCTCCTTCAATTTTCTAAAATAGTGAACTATATTAACTTGTATTTTAAAAGAGTTAAACCAAACTTGCATTTTAAAATTTAAACCCATCTTAGTTATTCCTTGTTAGCAATAATATACATTGTTAGATTCAATCTGATAATTTTTAGAAAAGAATTTTAAATCTAAATTTATGAGCAAGTTTTGCTTGCAGTGTAGAGATGTCCCATTTGCTCTTCCAGATATGCTTGTTATTCAAGTCCCACCTTGCCCACTGTCCAGAGGGCCTGGCCAGTGTGAATTTCTTCCATGGGCTCCTGTACCCTTGAACACAGAGTTACACTGGGCCAGTGGGGGCCTGGCAGGAGTCTAGCGGATGGGTGGACAGTGTGGTCACTCTAGGCTGGTTGTATGCTTTCAGGTTCTCTCAGAATGGCTTACTCTGACCATCATCTCTTCTTTCGGGTTCTGGTAAGCTCTCCCTTCCCTGGTTTGTATCACAGATGCAAATTCTCTTTTTGTTCCCCTTTAACCACATGTTGTCAATAAACCTCCAAGTTATCCTACATCAATGTATTATTACCTTTTGGGACTCTCCCTGATGCAGCCTATAACTTTCCTTTCCTGTAATTTTCTTGCTGGGTTTCACAATTACGACTATAATAGTTTCATAAGAGGAGCTGAAGATGAAGATGAAGGAGTTAAAGGTTAATATTCACCTAATGTTGCATCAGCGTCTTGCTTACTGGAAGGGGAACTTTTGAGATAAGAAGGTGGAATAACATGAGTTGGAAGATGATGAAGATGGCGTTGGAAAGGGTTGGGTGGGTGCTGAAGAATCAGGATGTGATTCTGTTGCTGGAGTAGGGGAGCTTATCACTAAAGTCAGTTTCTTTCTTTCTTTTTTTGTTTGCAGTTTTTGGCTGGGGCTGGGTTTGAACCTGCCACCTCTGGCATGTGGGGCCGGTGCCCTACTCCTTTGAGCCACAGGCGCCGCCCTAAAGTCAGTTTCTTAATAAAAGGTATCTAGGGCTCAGCGCCTGTGGCTCAAGCGGCTAAGGCGCCAGCCACACACACCTGAGCTGGCGGATTCGAATCCAGCCCAAGTCCACCAAACAACAATGACGGCTGCAACCAAAAAACAGCCGGACCTTGTGGCAAGCGCCTTGTAGTCCCAGCTACTTGGGAGGCAGAGGCAGGAGAATCGCTTGAGCCCAGGAGTTGGGGGTTGCTGTGAGCTGTGATACCACAGCACTCTACCCAGGGTGACCGTTTGAGACTCTGTCTCAAAAAAATAAAATAAAATAAAAGGTATCTAGGGCTATTTGCACAGTCTTTTTCTTTTTTCCAACCTAAGTGGGCTTGTAGTATCTGCTGTTGTCGCTAACTGCACAGTAAACTCTTGTAAACGGCTCAATGTTTAAAAATCTTGCTTTTCAAGCTTAGCAAATTCTGCCTCAATGAGATGAAGGTATTTGGCTAATTCTTTTGTCATAAACTTTCTTTTCTCCGAATCTTCTGATTCTTTACGTTCTTGTGTTTCTATCAGCCATTTCCCTGTTTATCTATGAGATTAGCCACTAGCATAAAGATACTGCATCAACAAACTGCTTACCATGGGGGTTTGTCTACATGTGTGAAAGAAACTAGTTTCTGAATTAATTAATTAATTAATTAATTTTAGATTAGAAAACTGGCATTTATTAAATTGAAAGAAATTGACTAAGGTAAAATATAAATAACAACAAAGCAAGAATTGAAATCCAAAATTGTTTGGCAACAATGGCTGTACTGTTCACTAATAGAACATATGGATATTAATACTTTTCAAAGCTAAGGATTAACTAATTTTTAAGGGGTCTTTAGAGCAGATTCTGTTAACTCTAAGCAATACCAACAGCAGCCACTGTGTTCCAGGCTTCTTTATTTTTTGCATTATCTGTGTGGATCATCCCCGGGAAGATGGAGATGTGTCATGAGAGACAGAACATTCCAGGGAGTGGAGCCCATGACAAATTGTTTGTGAATATTCTTCATTTACAGGAAGCTACTGATGCTGAATTCCAACTCAGATAAACACAGTGTCTTAGGTAACAATGGTAACTCATAATTATAAAATACTTTGTATCCCTAGAACATTACAGGTC
>CAUYPK010163360.1:0-11329 GCA_963574355.1 Loris lydekkerianus
AAATAGATGATCACATTGAAAAATACTAGTCATAGTGAAAACCAAAACATAACCACAACATCATAAGAATGATTTCTTTTCTTTTTTTTTTTTTTTTTTTGCAGGTTTTGGCTGGGGCTGGGTTTGAACCCACCACCGCCAGTTTGTGGGGCCGGGGCCCTACGCCTTTCGCCACAGGGGCCCCCCCCCCCCCCCCAATAAAAGTAGGTGACTTTGGTACATTATTTCCTCCCTTTGGGATTAGAATTCTCATTTTATACTAGGCCTTATAATCAGGCCCTTCTCTTTATCTGCTCCTTTAGACTCTACCAAATCTGTGCATTACCTTTTTCTGTTTCTTTGCACACAGAAGGCTCCCTGCCTCTCCTGCTGTTGTTTCCACTGCTCTAACTACTTAAGATTAGAGACTAGAGCCTCCTTCTTCACTCTTTCAGAATTTAGCACACAATCACACATAGAGCAGCACGAGCCTTCATTCAAGAATGTTTTTTTCATGCATAAACGAGGGAAAGAAGAAAGCAGGAATAAAGGTGAGGGGAAAATAGGTTTTCTATCAATCCATTCATGCCTAATGACTTGTTGCTTGACCGTTAGGGTCACTCAGGGGCAAGAAAAATGCCACAAGTAAAAGAAAATTTATGGATAAGGAGCAGAATGATGAGATGACGGCAGGTTCAGGCAATAATAAAATAAAGTGAGGATTTGCCTCATTAACACAGGCTTTCAAGTTAATATATTAATAAGCCTGAACTTTGAGAGAGAAGGAACAAACATGGGAATATTGGGACAGTGCGATGTTGAGGCTGTTAGTTCCTGCTGTGCCTCCCCCCCCCCCCACAATAGATAATATTCAACACCAACCATTCTCTTTTGATTTTTCACATCATATTTGTGGTGCTAAAGATGGAAAAGATTTTCAGGGTACTAAACAGAAGTACAACCCAGGCAACTGGTAAGTCAGTGCTTTATATTTTGAAAGAAATAGCATTCTGCCACACACTTTACTATTAATAATCTTTGACCTGCTGTATGGGTAAAAAATACTCCCCAGGAACTAACTCAGAGCCCATCAAAGAGCTGGAAATACTCCAAAAATATTCCCTTTCATCATCATTTATCAAAGCAAAGATCCTGCACCTATACAAGAATCTCCATGTGATTTGACTCAGTATTAAGCAGCTCGTAGGTCTGGCCTTAACAAATCTCCCCATCTCAACTTTCACCAGTTCTCTAACTTCTGTTTCATCAAGCCAGCCCTAACTACATGTACCATACATCACCTCTCCTTTCTGGAATCCTTCAGCTCTTACTGAAATCAGCGAGTTTTAGAGTTTCTGTCACCAGGGAAACTATTTGTTATAAGTTATTAGCACAAAAGTTAATGTGGAACTTTAATATGGTAAAATAGCTCTGGAAAAATCAATAGTGTGGGAATAAGCATGAGTCCTACCTTGATATTGTTCTTAAACTCATTATGCGATACCCCATGTGGAAAGCAAAAAAAGATAATGGTTAGAAAATCAGATTCAATTAAACATGAGAAAAGGTATGTGAGCTTTGTCAACTCAACTCACCTATCTCACAGAACTTTTTAAATATACAAAATGAGGGATGGAACAGGAGATTTCTAAGGTAATTTCCAGTTACAAATTATTCAGAGTGAAAATAATTTGCTTATTGAGAATTTCAATTTTCACACATTAGGGCAGCGCCTGTGGCTCAAAGAGTAGGGTGCTGGCCGCATATGCTAGAGGTGGCGGGTTCAAGCCCAGCCCTGGTCAAAAACTGCAAACAAAAACAAAACAAAAAACAGTGTTTCACACTTTAAAAATTATCTTCTGCACCATAGGCTTAGGGATGTTGGGGGAGCATGAGTTCACATGACTTCATGTACAAAGAGACGGTGTTTATTCATTTAAGTTATTGATTAGTTTATAGACTTAACATGAGGGCAATAATTTGTAATAAATGAAGAAATTGCTGTGAAGTCTACATCCTTAGATAAAAAGGGCCTCCAGATCCCCATTTATGGCTATATTATCTGTCTTCTTTATTTAATAGCATTTGAACTAAATATTTCATTGTTATGCCCCAGATGCTTCTGCAGGCTCAAATAAATATTGGATTCCCCAGATGTAAAAGGATTTTTCACCTTTCAAAAGACCCATTGCAAGATTCCAGTGACCTGCTCCTTAGGCAAACAAAATATCTTTTTCTACACACAGTTCTGAGTTGAGAGAGGGTAAATTGAAATGACATTTTAAAATTCAAAATTGATTTTAATAAATCCAATATTGAAAGTGTACTACTTGGGGCACTTGATATTCTAAAGATCAAAGATCAGTCCTTCCTTGGAGAGAATAATATTTATTTATTTATATTCCTCAAATGTGATATTGAGAATCAGAAATAATGTGTTGATACAGTGTGTGACACACCTTTGGTGGCAGGACACAATCATAAGAGGGTCTTTACCTAACAAATGCAATCGGTGTAACCTGCTTCATTGTACCCTCAATGAATCCCCAACCAAAAGAAAAGAAAAAGAAATAACATTTTTTCTTTTGAGACAGAGTCTCATTGTCACCCTCACTATAGTGCTGTCATGTCACAGTTCATAGCAACCTCCAGCTCTTGGGTTTAAGCGATTCTTTTGCCTCAGCCTCCCTGGTAGAGTAGCTGGGACTACAGGCGCCAGCCACAACACCCAGCTTTTTTTGTTGTTGTTGCAATTGTCTTTGCTGTTTTAGCTGGCCAGGGCTGAGTTCAAACCTGCCACCCTCAGTGTATGGGGCCGGCACTCTACCCACTGAGCCACAGGTGCTGCCCAAGAAATAACATATTGATAAAAATGGTATCATGCTTAATTTTTTTTTCATTTTATCAAAGTATTACCATATGATTAAATACAATTATCACAACTTTTTGAAGTTCTAAAGTTAGGTATACAGATTTTTTGGAGGATTTTTTTTTTTATATGTACAAACTTCTATAATAATCACCCAGATAAATATAAAGAGCAAGACTCACATACCAAAGCTTTTTCGGTGTTCTCCTGGTAAACTTCTACCACTTAGAGGTAATTTCTATCGAGACCTTTAATGCCATAAGTTAGGTCTTTTTCCTGAATGCCACAGAAAGGAATGCACAATATGCATTAATTTTCATCTGGCGTCTTTTACTTAACATTTTGTCCATGAGATTGGTCCATGTTGTGTACAGCAGAGTTTTGGAGTTTTATTGCCCTCATATGTTCCATTAACAAATAAAACACTTTCCTACCCTTGGTAAGCAATTAGATTGCTGATAGTGTCAGGTTATTATGTAGATAAATTTTAGAAAATATGCATTTACTTTATATATGAAGTAAATTTCTGTATGTTTAGTTTTACTAATGCTCATTTATAAGCCCAACGTCAGTTACAGCACTAGTTTCGACGATCATGTTCTCAGTGATTCATGTTTTCAAGTTAAATACATTATAATCATATCTCATTTTCTTAAATTTAATTTCCTAATAATTTATATGAACATATTTTTATATTCTTGTCCTATAAAATCTCTCTCTTGAATTCTTGAATTCTGTTAATTTTATTTTCAGGTATAAGTTTTCAGGGTTTTTTTTCAGCATTTTGGTGAAATGCTATCCTTTTATGTATTTTCTAAACATATTAGACATAGTTATTTTCAAGCTCCTTCCCAACAGGTTCACTGTTTGGATCACTGTCAGGTCTTCTTGTTCAGTATTACTTTTTTTGACAGTGGTTCTCTTTGTGGGTTTCTGTATTAATTTCTCACTACATACTAGATACTCTCAGCTTTGGGTGGTGTTATCTTCCTCCAAGGAGAGTTAATTTTTACTTTGGTAGTAAGAAAAACGACAGGTAGAGAACCTTCTCCTCGTGGAGTCAGTGTTTCTCATTTTTTAGGGTGCCTGTATTTTACTTGCCCTTACTTACTTCTAGAGTGTAGTTCCCTTTCATGCAATGTATCCTGCAGTCCCTCTTGAAATTCTCCTTCCCTCACTCCTTCCCTTTCTCCATTTCTTCCTTTTGATCACTTTGGCCAGTCCTGAATTTTAACTTCATTGTAGGAAGGCTGCCAAAATAACTTTTAGCTTTTCAGCCTGTCATATACTGCTCCTCAATTTCTAGAATCTCACCTTACACATACACAGTGTAAGAACTGAACAATGTTTAAAAAGGGGAATAATTTAAAATGCCAGGATCACTTCTTCTGGCACCTGCTTTTGTCCCTTAAATCTTTGCCAGCATAGGCACTCTAAGTTTTGACTGTGTCTTTCCAGCCCAGTTTGACTCCCAGGTCATCAGACTATCTTGTCCTCCCTGTAGACAATGAATTTTCTGGGACAAAAATAGGTGAATAGAGGCTCCCCTTGGCATACTTCTTTTCTCATGTCTTCCCTGTTTACTTGCTTATGCCTTCAAATGGTTGTTCTATGCATTTTAACTTATTATAGCTTCTCTTACTGAGAGCATTAATGTCTTTCAAGTTCCACTATCACAGTTGGAAGTGAGAGTACATTTTTTTTTTTTTTTAAGTAAGTGTGAAAGCATTATGGTAGTTCTCTTAAAGATGTAAGAAAAAAAAAATTCTTTTTTTAAATAAAGAGAAGGTAAACATTTTCTATGATCACAAAACAAGACTTTTGTGGATCAGGAACTAATTTTAGTATCAAAACCTTTTGATTCCTGCATTTTATATACTGCAGATTTTAGAGAAAACTAAACTGCCATGGTTCAATTTTGATCAGATTTATCATAAAGGAAAATTAAAAGCCCAACATTTTTAGCTTGTAACAGAATGCAGTCTTTAGTGTATCCTTGTGACTGCCCGACCAATTAAAAGATTACATGTAAAGAATAGTAAGAATTCTCCTTGAATTAACAGATATCGGTGAAATCCACAACTAGAAAAGAGATATCACAGAAGAATTCTGGGGAGATAAGAGTGATTTCTAACTTCCTTTTAAATGAATTCTAACTCTTTATCTTGTTTTAAGTCATATGAAAAGTATTGACATAAATCAATATACAGGAGATACCCGCGTATGGACGACTTGACTTACAACATCTGTACTTACAAACAAGTTCCCAAGGCTCCCAATAAAGATAACTTATAATTGAATAATTAAATCAATAATTAAGTAGCTGGTTTCTTCTGTACATGTAAACAAACCTGCATTGAGTAAGCAAATCGTTGCTCAGCGTCTTCACATTAGCAGCTATGTCACTGTTTATAAGGTTGCTTAACACAGCATCACTTTCTTCTTAATATTTTTATTCAGTTTTGTGAGCCTATATTCACCCTAAGACCACATCTCATCCAGGGGAGCCTGTAGTGAAAGGAAAGGTGGTCACAATGGAGACAAAAGTAGAAATTAAGCCTTCAAAGAAAGGCCAGACAATATCATCCATTGGGAAAGCTTTAGTCTCCACTCTCTGAACAACTGAAAAGGATAAAGTGAGGCAAAAAGAACAATGAGAAAGGCAGTGCAAGCATCAATTACTACTAAACAGCTTAACGGATTAATTATAGAAATGGAAGGTCATTATTGATTTGGTTAGAAGATCAAAAAAAGTGCAACACTCCCGTCAGTTATAGCATTGATGCAACATTTGGTGAGTGTTAATCTTTAATATTCCTTTCTGAAATTTCTCCTATGTCCAATCTAAACTTTTTGTATGAGTTTTTTTTTTTTTACATCCTTTTTGTTTGAATAAAAAAAAAAAATGAGCACAATAGTTTCTCTAACTTACTATTGCAGTATAGGATTATTAGTATTATAGTATTATACTGTATCATTACCACATATAAAACTGTTATAATATTGTTTTTATTATTATTGCTGAAAAGGGACAAAGACCTAAGGGGGAAGGAAGGAAAGCGTGGTCCGATGAATAAGGAAGTCTGGAGGGCACATAGAAAATTTTGGGAAAACTGTAATCAACACTCAGAAATTCTCACCACAAAAGGGAAAAGAATGTCGGTATGAGGTAACCTAGTTAATCAGTTACCTAGTCATAGAAAAAGACAAAGGTACCCAGAAGTAGAGAGACCAATGAAAGAGTTATGAATGATTTCAAATGGAGAGAAAGAGGATATTTATACCTCTCAGCCTTTGTCTCTCCCTCTCTCCTTGTCTGTGAGAGGGACCTACTTCCAACTCTCTTTGGAAGTGCTCTAAGCCTTTTGTTCTGAAATAAAATTTCTCTTTTTTATACTAAAGCCTGTGGGAAGTTACTTTTGGTTCCTATTGACACTGCCTGTGCTGTTGCAGTTACTTTCCATTTCTCTACACTTTCACTTTCTTTTCCTTGTCATGGTTGAACTTTTAGTTTCGCCCAGGGATAGAACCAGGTTAACTGGGGTCAGTGAACCAGGACCCATCAACCCTCAGCAATTACCACTGTGTATGTGCTGTTCATCAGGGATCCACATTACAAGATGTTCTTAGGAACATATCTTGTCTATAACTTGGGGACACTTAAACACATAATTTCTGAACTAGTGGCTGACAGTGAAGCTTTTAAATGGAAAAAGACATCTATTTTCTGACACATTATAATGCTTATAGCAAGTTGCCTTTACTATTTCAGTGTTTCTCAGTGATGCTACATGGTAGTTCCCACGTTATAGGGAAGAAAGGAATGGAGGCACAGATATAGTCACAGGAATAGCAGGGACAAGGAGGCATTCATGACAAAGTCACAATTACCACTCAAAACGTCTATCTCAACCCCGCCTCAGACCCCTTCTGTTATATGTAAAAGCTGAATATATTAGAGATACAGCCTAAGGGCTTTGCTTTAACCTCTGCTCCTGTATTTACTTTCAGGCATTTGAAAAAGTAATATTAACTGCATGAGGAAAGGTTGCTAAAGTATAGCAAGAAAATGCTGTGGGAACTGTATATTTAAAGCATTACTAGAATCCTCCTCTGTTTTATTTTCTACTTGCATTCACAGGAACTCCTACTGTCTACACAGATCTCTTTTATCAGGAATTTGGGGGTGTTCCCAAAGGCAAGCTCACATGAGCCAGGAGACTCCACTTACATAGGTGTCAACATGAATAATAATACACATCCCGGAGGTTGGTGCAACATTAGCCTTGGGATTGAATATGGTCTTCTTAGTAAGGGTCCCAGCTATTTCCACCTTACAGTTGTCTCTGTTTTTCCAGACACATCAGATACTGACAGTATTCTATAACTGTTCTCAAAAGAGAAATTTTATTTCAGGTTTTCTTTCATGAACAATATTTATGAGGTATTTGAGGCCTCCGAACTATTAGAGAGAGCCTTTTTTTTTTTTCCAAAAGAATGAGAAAGATTGAGTCTCTTCTTCCTGTAACATCCTCTGTTAGAAAACCCAAAAGCAGTAATGCTTGGTCATGAACATGAAATAAAGTTTAGTGAACAAGACACTGTCTGTTGAGTGTCTGTATATAAGTCGTATAATAATATCTAGGTTAGAAAATGAATATTACTGACACAAACCATGATGTATTCCAATGCTTTGTTTCTTTTCTGATGAATAAACCATTTCCAAACTCTTGGGCTCAGGATAGGCTTTCTTCCAATTTGCTTTTCAGCACTATCTTAATAAATTACTCTCAGAACACAGCTCAACAATCTTAAAGGCTAGAAATCCTGGGTAGAGTGCTGTAGCATCAAAGCTCACAGCAACCTCAAACTCTTGAGCTTAAACGATTCTCTTGCCTCCACCTCCCGAGTAGCTGTGGCTACAGGCGCCCTCCACAAAGCCCGGCTGTTTTTGTCCTTATTGCTGTTGTAGTTGTCATCGTTGCTTGCCAGGCTGGATTCGAACCCGCCAGCTCTGGTATATATGGCTGAAGCCCCGGCTGCTAGCTGCTGAACTATAGGCACCAAGTCTAGAAATATCTTAATTTCTTATATTCCACTTGAAATATCCTACTATAGAATCATAATTGATGTCATCTTCAGATTGAAGAGGTACTGGATAGAAAACAACTCCATAAAGTGAAACAGAACGCTCTTGTGAGCTCCATACGGTTGGTCATTGGCAGTCACAGAAACAGGTATTCATAGATGTCATTGCCCTTTACCTGGTACTTAGACTTATGTGATTTGCATTTTACAATAATTGAATTATTGATAGTACAGTATTTGTAGGTTTGAGTCATTAATTTTTGAATTATTATAGCAATTCTACTTTTTATTGAGCCTAGTTACAAACTATATGTAATCTGGTAAAAACTGAGCTCTCTTTCAATAACAGCTTTCTTAGCAAATTAGAAAATTGGACTGCATTGTACTAGGAGAAAGTTTTAGAACACTAAGCTAGGCAAAAACTACTCAACATTTTTCTTGAAACATTTAAGTGTTCAAAGATTAGCATTTCATAGGTCTGATAATTTTCCCAAACAGAATAATTTAGACAATTGCTATGATTTTTTTTTTCCCTTAGATGTGATCTCTTGTTATCATTCTGTTATGCTATTATTCTGTCACAATAAAAAGGTTACAAAAATGCATTGGTAATTTCCTGAAATGAGCCTTGTTATTTTGCTTAAGAATTCAGAAAAGATCGGGATTTTAAAAAGTACATTTTTTTTTTCAAGAACAAAAGTACAAAAGAAAAGGGAGTTGGGGAAGAAATAGAATTGTACACAAGTTTTTATGACCAAATGCTTAACTTGGGTTAGGTAAATATAATTACCTTGTGAGTAACAGATGCACAGATGAGTTTGTGCTTCAATGCCAGCTGCTTTAAATCTAATTGTTATATAACTTGTGAGGTCTACATTTCTAGATTTTATTTTTTTCCTTAGGTTTTTTTTTTTGGACAGCAAAAGCACTAAAGCTGCTATGTACTGAATATTTGATTCCCCCAAACTGAGGCATAATCCCCAATATGATGGCCTTTAGAGACCTTTTGAGGAGTAATTAGATCATAAGGGCAGAATCCACATGAATGGGACAAATAACAAAAGAGACCAGCTCTCCGCTATGTGAAAATAAATCAAGAGGTGGTCTTTTTCCAGACAATGAATCTGCTGGCACCTTGATTTTGTACTTCTCAACCTCCAGAACTGTGAGAAGTGAATATTTGTTATGTAGACCACACGGTCTATGATATTCTTGTAATAGTAACATGAATCCAAACAACTGTTTAAAAAACCTACAAATTTGTTGGACAATAGACTCAAAACAGAAAATGAAATTCTCTCTTTAGCATGTGCTACATTAGAAGCTGATCAGACACAAATTACTTCAAATCTATACCAAGAAGTAATTCAATGTTTAGTGAGATCAACAGTAGATATCAGCCTCCTTTTAGACAAAATCAGTACATTTCATTCTGTACATAAACAGGTCATCACTGTCCTTGTGAGTCCAACATTCTTGAGAAGAAAATAATAGCAATTAAGGCAAGAATTAGGTTAGCGCAGCATTCAGACATGAATGGGATTGCTTTGAAAAGTGCTGGCATGTTTTCAAACATGAAAACAAGTATTACTTAAAATGTGGAAAGTGTTTATGTAAGTATTTGAGGGGAGAGTTGTGGCAAAAAATAACTTTAACTTCAAATATAGACCAACTTAATAACATGAAGACAGACATCATCTACCTGGTAACTTTTCCTTATATTTTGTGTATAAAGTATTCTAGTAACCTCTTTCATGGATACATAAACTTTCTCGCTTTGCTGCAAAGGAGCCACCATGCCCAGCAGTGGCCAACTAGTAAAATGTCCTCACAACCATCACCTCTGTCCTTGTGTTTCTACATTTTATCCATCCTCTAAGGGTTTCTTTATTAATTTGGACTCCATAGCTCGATTTCTTCTTTTCTATCATTCTCTCAATGTTTATGCATTTAATTCCAATTATGAATATACTTTCTCATATATAAATATTCTATCTGGAAGGTTCATAGTCCATCATATTGTCAACAAGTCTTGTAGAGGGGGATTATTTCTTTATGGTTTACAAAGCTAGAAATGAGTAGTTAGGAGTGAAAAAAAAAGGTCTAAAATGAGATTGTGATGATGGTTGCAAACCTATGTGAAAATACTTGAACCATTGAATTGTACACTGTAGAGGGGGGTATTTTATGGCATGTGAATATAACATAAACCTGTTTAGAATGGCTTATAGGCAATGCTGCATTCTTCATTTTGTATCACACTAGGAAGCACTTTATGCCTAATTGTCCCTTTTAGTGAGTAATGCTAAGATTGAACTCTGAGTCAGGGTGGTAACAGCTGATAAAAACTATATAGTTCACAAGTGGTTAAGAAAAGTTATCTACTTGACAGGAATACTACTGCCCAATAAGGGTCTTAGGAGGATGAAATTAGAATGTATGTGAAATATTTAGTAAATCATAAACACTGTGGGTAGAATAATGGCTGTCTCAAAAATGTGCCTGTGCTAATCCCTGGAGCCTGTGAATAAGTTACTTTATAGTTCAGAGTTCGTAGTAACTTTGTTATTAAGTTTGAGGACCTAGAGATAGGGAGATTATTCTGGATTATCCAGGTGGGCCTAACCTAATCGCATAAATCCTTAAAAGCAGAGAGCCATTCCAACTGAGGTTACAGAGAGATGTAAAGTTACTGGCTTTGAAGATGGAGGAAGGGGACCAAGGAATATGGTGGACACTCAAAGCTATAAGAGAGAAGGAAAGAGATTTTCCCTTAGAGTTTCCAGAAATAGCACAGCCCTGCTGACACCTTTATTAGCCCAGTGAGTCCCAGGATGAACTTCTGACCTCCATAAATGTAAGCTAATAAACACTGTTTAAGCCACTAAATCAGTGGTAATTTATTATAGCAGCAATAGAAAACTCGTACAAAATTTTAAAAAGAATGAAAAAAAAAGTCTTGTTTTTCTGTCCTCTACATGAAGGTGGGAATCAATTCAAAATCTTTCTTTAGTGTGTATTTTATCACCTACACTAGCTTGTAAATTAGTTATAGTATCTTCTACTATCTTACCATTTCTCCTTGGTATCCAGTAAGGGAGCTATGTATATTTATTTAATATTAACAGCCCCCAACATAGGAATAATCAATGGAGTGATTATGAAATGTTATTAATCTCTCTGACTCCTTAGCTAATACTTCACATAATAAAAATTCAAATGTATTTTTATTCCATCTAGTATTATACAATTCCATATATTAGGTTGTTTCAAAAGTTTTGTCCGTTTTAATGTCATGTGTTTTTGTAGCTCCATATCTCAATAAATATTTATTCTACTGTGTCGTGGTATATACTGATCGATGGAGAATTTTGTACTCTATACATTGATGCT
>CAUYPK010163364.1:0-22433 GCA_963574355.1 Loris lydekkerianus
AATATTAACAAATGGAAAACATACTATGCTCATGGCTGGGTAGAATCAACATTGTTAAAATGTCCATACTACCCACAGCAATATACAATTTTAATGCAATCCCTATTAAAGCTCCACTGTCATACTTTAAAGATCTTGTAAAATTAATACTTCATTTATATGGAATCAGAAAAAAACCTGGAATAGCCTAGACATTACTCAGAAATAAAAACAAAGCAGGAGGAATCATGCTACCAGACCTCAGACTATACATAAATTGATAGTGATCAAAACAGCATGGTACTGGCACTAAAACAGAGAAGATGATGTCTGGAACAGAATAGAGAACCAAGAGATGAATCCAGCTACTTACCATTATTTGATCTTTGACAAGCCAATTAAAAACATTCAGTGGGGAAAAGATACCGTATTTAACAAATAGTGCTGGGTGAACTGTCTGGCAACCTGTAGAAGTCTGAAACTGGACCCACACCTTTCACCATTAACTATGATAGACTCTCACTGGATTAAAGATTTAAACTTAAGACATGAAACTATAAAAATACTAGAAGAGAGTTCAGGGAAAAGCTTGAAGAAATCGGTCTGGGTGAGTATTTTATGAGGAGGACCCCCTGGGCCATTGAAGCAGCTTCAAAAATACACTACTAGGACCTGATCAAACCAAAAAGCTTCTGCACAGCCAAGAACACTGTAAGTAAGGCAAGCAAACAGCCCTCAGAATGGGGGAAGATATTTGCAGGTTATGTCTCTGACAAAGGTTTAATAACCAGAATCCACAGAGAACTCAAACATATAAGCAAGAAAAGAACAAGTGATCCCATCACAGGCTGGGGAAGGGACTTGAAGAGAAACTTTTCTGAAGAAGACACACGCACGGTCTACAGACATATGAAAAATGCTGATCATCTTTAATCATCAGAGAAATGCAAATCAAAACTACTTTGAGATACCATATAACTCCAGTAGGATTATTCCGTATCACAAAATGCCAAGACCAGAGATGTCGGCATGGATGTGGAGAAAAGGGAACACTTCTACACTGCTGGTGGGAATGCAAATTAATACATTCCTTTTGGAAAGATGTTTGGAGAACACTTAAGAGATCTAAAAATAGATCTGCCATTCAATTCTATAATTCCTCTATTGGGCATATACCCAGAAGACCAAAAATCACATTATAACAAAGATATTTGTACCTGAATGTTTATTGCTGCCCAATTCATAATGGCTAAGTCATTGAAAAAACCCAAGTGCCCATCAATCCATGAATGGATTAATAAATATGGTATATGTATACCATGGAACATTATGCAGCCTTAAAGAAAGATGGAGACTTTACCTCTTTCATGTTTATGTGGATGGTGCTAGAACATATTCTTCTTAGTAAAGTATCTCAAGAATGGAAGAAAAAGTATCCAATGTACTCAGCCCTACTATGAAACTAATTTCTGGCTTTTATATGAAAGCCATAACCCAGTTATAACCTCAGAAGGGGAAGGGTGAGAGGGAGGGGTGGGAGAGGGGAGGATGGGCGGAGGGAGGGTGATTGGTGGGATTACACTTACCGTGCATCTTACAAGGGTACATGTGAAACTTAGTAAATGTAGAATATATTTGTCTTAACACAGTAACTAAGAAAATTCCAGGAATGCTATGTTTATCAGTGTGATGAAAATGTGTCTAATGGTCTATAAAACCAGTGTATGGTGCCCATGATTGCATTAATGTACACAGCTATGATTTAATAATAATAAAAAAATAAAAGAGTACCTGAAATTGGTTAATTTATAAAAAGAAAAAAAAAACGGTTTTATTTATTACGTTATGGAGACTGAGAAGTTCAAGGTTGAAGGGCCACATCTGAAAAGTTCAAGGTTGAAGAACCACCCTTCTTCATGGTAGGAGCTGTCTGTAGTCTTGAGGCTGCACAAGGCATCACACAGGGAAAGGCTGAGCATGGCTAGCTCAGTCTCTCTTTCTTTTTCTAGAAAACTCCTGTACAGTAGGAGGCCCATTCAGACTCCCATCGTCTATATACATTAAAATACACTTTCCATTATTTAAAGGTAGCTTCCCGCTACCTTTGATAAGCCATTAGTCTATTAACCCTTTAATCCAATAATCCATAAATGGATTAATTCATTCATGAGCCCTCATGGTCCAGTCACCTCTTAAAGACCCTGCCTCTCATACTGCCACACTGGGGAGTAAGTTTCAACATGAATTTTAGAGGAGATGCAACGTTCCAAGCCAGCAGAGAGCATCATTGTATGGTCCTGCCAGGGTGTGCTATACCTTCACTTTTAAAAATTTTGATTGTCTTATAAAAAGCACAACTTAAATATACAGGTATAAAATATATATGAATTTTTTGTTAACTTTTTTTGTTATTTCTTCCTTTATTTAATACATTCTAAGCTCCCTGCACTTCCATCAGATAAAAAAAAAAAAAAAAAGAAAGGAAAAAAGAAAGGAGGGATGGAGGAGGAAAGGAAAGTAAGAGGGAAGGGAAGAAGTGCTACAGCTGCCCTCTGTTCACCCTGAGAGGTCCCAGTTGTGCAGCAACAGTAAAGAGGAAGGAGGGGCTGACTCAGTGGTCCTCCTGGCTCCACCACCGACCAGCTTGGGTCTTTGCCGACGCCCCTCTCGGAGCTCAGCGCTCAGGTCTGACTGGCGTGATCCCTGGAGGTCTTTATGATCTATCTCCTCCAGAAGTGGCAACTGTCCACAATTCCCAAGGATCCTATGACAAAGCAATGTATTTAAAGTTAGGGCTTCCCCCTCCTGATGTTTGTGCAGAAGGGAAAAAGAACCTGATTATTTTCTCCTGCTTGGCCTGGAGCCCCTTGAAGAGAAAGGCCTTACCGAACATTATTTGGAGCAGTCAGTGTTAGCAGAGTGGCTAAGCCAGGCTACCAGGAGAGAAGCCAAGCAAGGGATTGAAGACTTAACTAAATTCCGCAGCAGAGGCCTGGGAGACTGGTCTTTTGAGAAGCAGTGACTGTATCAGGAATCGAAATGAACTGAGAGACTGGTGAACACAGGATTCCTCATGAAAAACGCAGATGGGACCAGCAGGAGGTGCCTGCAGGAAGAATAGGGGAGGAGGTCCTTTGGGAGGCATCCATCATACCTCAGATACTTCCTTAAAAGCTACCTTTAAATAATGGAAAATGCATTTTAATGTATGTGGACAATGGGAGCTCAGGATGGGCCTCCCACTGTACAGTGTGTGAGTAATAACTGAACCTCAGTGTCTGTTGAGAGGCCAGATACCTGCCAAGACTAAATCCAACTGAATCTCAGGCCTGCTTCTCACTTTGTCCATCATAGCAATTCTGGCAGTGAATAATTTCCCACTCCACTTTTAGTATTTGCTAATTCTGTTCTCTTTATGCCTTCAACTACTAACGGGTTTCAGCATCCTATAATAAAAATCCTCTTCTGACCAGCTGCTAAGCCAGCATGCCCTGGGATCCAGGTCTGGGAGGTGAACATACGGTTCCAGGTAATTGTGTAGCAGCGAGTGGGGAGAACAGTGTCATCTGAATTGCAAACCTCTCTGCAGTGCATTGCAGTGCACGTATGCTGATGTTCTTCTAAATTAGGTTATCAGAAAAAATGTTGATAAAATTAAAAAAATTAGCACCTGAGCAGGAATGACAATTGTAGTCACTGCTTGGTTGTAACCACAACATGGAGAATGTTTTGCCTGTTCAGAAGTAAGATCTGACTGAAGATTTTCTATGGTCCCTTAAGGAGGAAAATGTAAGGATTCATCTCTATTCCTTAGGCCAGCCAGAGCAGACAGAGGTGGAATTACGTCTCGTGTATCTACCACTTTCCATGTGCAGGGTGCTTTACCTACCTGACCCCCTTCATTCCTCAGAATAACTCTGTAAGACACAGACAGGCATTCTGTCCATTTGGTGAGAGAGAGACTGAGGGTTCCCTTCTAGCTGAAGGGGCAGCTGCAGGGCTCAGATTTGGACCTGACTGTGGGACTGCAGTCACACTGTATACTGCTACCCCAACCTCGAAATTCTGACATTCCTTCTGAGCAAAAAGATGGAAGATGCGAACAGAGGATTAGATTTCCCGGAGCCCAGAGCTGTCACTGAGGGCCCGCTTACAAAGCTTATCTCTGGGCTATCCGAGAAGGAAAGGAGATGACTCCTTGGTCACTGGTAGCTGTGGTTCAGTCTCTAGGACGTCTATTGCTGAGAGTGCCACTGACCAAGCCATGAGTACCCTGAGCAGCACCATCGGCGTGTTCGGTGGGTAATCAGATTAGCCGTCCCCACGGGGCTTTCAGCTGGGTGACAGCATCGGGCATCAGGCACGTGTGCGGCCGTCACCCATCCAGATTCAGTCAGTGAGAGGAGAGGCTTCCAGTGGATGGTCAGGAGGAGTTTGTGGGTAGAGGGCCGGTGTGGCAGCCAACAGAGACTGTGGACCCTTTACCTTAAAGTCTTGAAAGAGGGATGGGATGAACCTGTTGGGCACAGGCCTTCCTGCTGGGGGTCAGGCACTCATATTCCCTTCCAGTCCTAGAAAGTCTGATCAAAACCCTGCCATTTGGCATCTGAAATAATCCTTTAGTAAAGTTTTACACTTCCTGAAAACTTCTTAATGTAAGACTCACTGCTCAAGAGCCACCAGTGGCTGTACATAACAACCTCATTCATTGTGACATTTTGTTGCTATTTGACTGTTTCATGAATGTAATTTTTGACTTCCCATGACTCTAAGATACTGCAGGACCAGGAATATTTCTTAAAATCATTTATAATCATTTCCCCTCGTAGTTAACATTCATTCATTCCATAAATATTTATTAAGTGTCAAGTACGTGGCCAGCACTGGGCTTATAAAACAGAATAAGGTTCAGCTCTAGTCATTAGTGAGCTTACATCACAGACACAGCAGCAAGTGGGCCCCACTGTGATTAGCATCATTTATGTGGGTACAGTAAGGGAGAGAGGAGTGGTTTGTATTACGCAAAGAATAGAGACTCAACTACCTGCTGAATGAGTGTAATACATGCTTGTACAAGTTAACAAGTAATGAAAAACACGTTCCATTGGGCATTATTGTGTCTGCAAGTGTTCAGTTTGGGTGAAAGACAGGAGCTTGCATGCTCATACCCCACTGATCCTGCACCCTTGTAGGATCCTGCAACTTACAGTGTTTAATTGAACCCTCTTATTTTTACCAAAGGGAAAATTAAGACCTAGAGGATGGCTTACCTCAGTTCACCACATCATTGCAGCTAAGTTCCCCGTCTCTTTCCTCCTTAGCACTTTGCTCTAGAGATGCTAACCCAGGACCACAGGCTAATGCAGCATCCTTAATAACCCTGGTTATTGCCTTGATTGAGTTTTCCCTAATCAAAGCACAGCCCTCGTGGAGGGGAATTTCCAAAAAGCTGCCTAAGGCTGCTGATCAACAATTCATTTTTAGCATTTCTTTTTAAATCTCTCCAAGTCAGTGCACCTGGGTCACAGTGACAGCTGAATACCGGGGGCTGAGCGGCAACATTGCCGGCACCAGGTTGGCGAGCCCCCTCCACCATGTATATGCATGAGCTCTCCATTTGCATAAAGTGAAAAAGCATCGCTCCCATTAATCACCGCATTCATCTTAATAATTAGCGGCAATAATGTTGAAGAGTGGTGGTCTCCACATCAACCTCGGAGGCACGATGGGCTATTTCTGTTGCAGATGAATGATCCTCAAGAGTGACAAGTTGATGTCTTTGGATAGACCACCCCCGTTCCACAAGCTTCACAGCCTGGCAGCTGGTCAGGAAGCTCGGGTGATGTGCGGGAGAATGCTGTCCCTCTAACAAGACCAGTAAAAAGGAGTGATGTGACACCTGGGAGGGGCTCTGGAAAAAGTCTCTGACCGCTTTAAGGGGCCCTCTCTTAGCCATATGCATAGTAAACTAGCCTTAACTGCAAAGCAAGAGGCTATCTGTCATAAAGATTATGACTCTATGGCTAAGCACTTGAAAGGCGACCACTTGCTCTCAGACCTTCTCCATAAAAGATTGGCTTGGGGTCTGTAATTTGCCAATATTTCTGGGTCAAGAGAAAGCCGTTTCAGATCAGAAGTGTAATAGAATATTTTAAGGCCTGTGGTCCAGTGCCAAAAAGGATGGAAATGTTAATAATTTTTCATGGGGTTTTAAAAACAGCCCTATCAGGAAAAAAAAAAAAAAAAAAAAAAAAAAGAAAAGAAAAGAAAAATAGAAGTCACAAAGGAATCCACTGGAAGATTTGAAAAGAAACTACAAAGGACTTCATTAATACAAAAGGGAAGATTAGTTAGAGAACAAAAGAATAAGGAAAGGTAACACGGAAAGCCGGGGCGGGAATTATAGCAATGTCAGGTGGGGGAGGCTGGCGAGTGGAAACTAAGGAGGAGTTAAAACAAAGGCTTCTCAACTTGTTAAATCCACGAGATCGTCCTGGATATTTCCCCCGCTTTGAGGAGATGAAGACCAAGTGTGAGTGACAGGAAATACGGGTTTTTGATGTAAATGGTTTTAAAATGGGACAATTAAATTTCCCTTACTACTTGGGTTAGCAGAAAACCATCAGCACGCTGTCCGTTGACTGGGAAATGTGGTCATACTTCCTCTCTCACTCTCACTCAGTGTTCTTTGTCCTCTCTAATCTCACGGCACACTCGAACCTATAGTTAAACTTCAGTGTCATACTTGAATTATGTTGAAAATAAAAGTAAAAAAAAAAAAAAAAAGAATCTATTTACTGTGCTTTGAACTTCTTTAGAAAATAGTTTAATTAATGATCTTTAAGAATTTTCACAGCACACCTAAGATGCTCTCGCAGCACAGCACTGTGTCCTGGCTCACGCACTGAAAATCACTGCTGTCAGCTGGTCTTCCCCAGTAAAGGACTGAACGTGTCTCTGTGAGCTTTCATTCTGCTTTCATCAGAAGGCAAGGTTTAGATTATCTGCAAAAAATGGCTACAAATCTCCTAAAGAGAGTGCAGGTGTTTCCAATGGCTATCTATTTTCTGAGGGGCATATTCAAATCCAACTGTGCACCCCCCAATGTGACATCAAGAGAATTCTCTGCATATCTCCCACTGGCCCGCTTACTGGGTCAGGGTACTTGGGCGTTGTGTCTGTATCGGATAACACATTGAACCCAGTTAACTTCTGCACGAGTCATGCTAGAGAAAGAAGGGTTTAAGCAATTGGCTATTTTGTACACAATTAGTTGATCCCAATAATAGTATTTCCAAGGTATATATGATGTGTGTATACGTATCATGAACAGATTTGTGTGAAACACAGCCTACAGAATGTTGGGGGCCAGATACATGTCTATCAAAACAGCACTTTGGGAATTTTTGTTTGCTTTTATATATCCTTTTTTCCTTTTTATAGCATTATCTACTTTTGGTGTCTAGAGGGAGGCTTTGTTATACCTACGTGTGGGGTTTTGAAGAGAAGGGTAGAATACAATCATAAAACATCTAATAACCATGTATGTGAGTAAACACTAGGCTGACACTTGTTCTCCTACCTGAGGGCCATAGAGATGGGATCCGGCATGATCCTCTGAACCAGATCCTGCCTGGAGATAAAGGATACTGAAAAGAAAGGATCTCTTATAGACAGGTTTGGAAACCGGACAAGGCTGGCGGGATGTGAACAACAGCATCTCCCAAGCGCCCTTGCTATTGTGGTAGCCCGAGAGCTCAGGAGGGGTGCTAAGTGACGACATGAACTAGCATTTTTGACCCCAGGAATTATAGCATTGGAAAAAACAAAGGAGGAACACAACAGTCTCCATCTGATGGTCACTGACGTGTCCATTCTGACCCTAGAGTACATTGACCTCCATCAGCCAAAATGGCCACATTCCTAAGACATAAAGTGTGTGAAGTATTTGCTTCCATTATCTGGGTAAGACCTGGGCTTTTTATAAAACCAAATTTTCCCTTTATCCCCTTCTCCCCAGTGTGTCTTGTTGTGCTTGTTTTTTGTTTTGTTTTGGTTTTTTGGCCCTACTGCTCAGTGTCTGGCATGTGTGCGCCTGTTTTTAATTGGATTCTCTGAAATGCATTTCTGACACTGATTTGGTTACATTATATTCTATTCTGTTACCAAACAAATTTGCTGTCAAACAAAAGATCAATGTTATTGTAATGTCCTACTTGATGGATTAAATAGGGTATTATTCAACTCTTATTAAACAATCAAGAAAAACACTCTGGGACACGCTTTCCTTCGCAGCTGTTAACAAATACAGTGTATCTGATCTGTGATTAAGAAACAAAGCAGGAGCAGTTATTTTCAGATTAATTAAACAAACAAGTAGGATTTAGGGACCAGGATTTTTAAAACCCAGTATGGTTCTTTGAAACATGTTTGGAAAAGGACATAATTTACTTTAACTACATGAGTGAACACTTAAGAATATAAAATCTTTCAGTGACGCAATTCTGGATTAATTGCCCAGAACTATCGCAGTGCCATAAACAAAACCGTTCCAGGGACGGACCTTTTCAGAGGAGGCTTTTTTTTTTCCTTGTGAGTAAATGTCCATTTAGAGAGCTTTTCTAAATTTAGAAGCGATGTTCATCAATCATTTATAATAAGCACAGAAGAACTGCACTCGGCTGCCTGAGACGCATCCCCCCTGTGCAGAGCGCTCCCTGCAGAGTGGCACCCACTCCATTACCGGGGTCTGACCTTCATGTTTCTCCGGCTGCACTCTCAAGATGCCCAGAGAAAGCAAATATTAAATCAGTAGAAATCTCGCTCTTATCTCAGTCTGCCTAGCTCTATATTATCTTTAGGCTCCCCCCACCACCCCTGGCACCCAGCTTTACATAGAGTTGCCTACATTTTGGCTCCTTCTGTCTGATGCTGTTTCCGCTAATGGCTGAAGAAATGGAACATTACACCATTTAACGTGTGTGGGTCACATTAATCACAGAAAATTCTTTTAATGTCTCAGAAGTAACTGTCAAACTGGACATACTGAATCTATTTAAACTAAAGCATGCCATTTTTTATCTACAGTGATCTTTAATTCCCATAAAAGGGTCAGGAAAATGTGATTAAGTGACAGTTTTAAAATGTACTATAATATTAAATAGCTTGATTAAGTGACAACTATAAAATGTAATACAATATTAAGTATCTGGCTATGTCCCAAAAGAACTTTAAAGTATTTTTGAACGGTTTGGGAATTCGCTAACCCATAATGGGTTACTAAGAATTTTTTTTTTTCTTTTGGTGATGGTGGTGGTGGTGGTGGGGAACATAAAAACAGCTCAAGTTAAAACACACACTAAAAACAAAACAAAGGAAAAAACAGCCTTTAACACTCCCAGGTAATGTAAAGTTGCAGTCACATTTTCAATGACTAAAGACTGGATTTTTGATACTATTCAGGGATCATTTTAAGATTCTGAACTTACTGGTGCTTGACCAAAATAGTAATATCTACAACACAAGAATCAAAGACATTTGTTGTAGGAAGACCTCACTGTGGAATGGAAGGGCCAGTGACTAGTCAATGACCTCCCAGGTTACCTCCAAGGGGCTGATCACTAACTGCCCACGTGTCTGACTGGCCTTATGTATTACATCTCAGCTCCTGTGGGAGATAGAATAGGAAACACCAACTTGGCATGGTCCTCCAGCTTGCCTGCTCTCTCCAGTAGAATAAAGCCAGTGGAGACAAGGAAATACAAGACGGTGCCACTAAAAGGACCTTGAAATATCAGGAGCGTACAGAGGCAGTCACAGGGCCAGCACGGGCTGAGTTCGGAAGGAGAAGATTGTATGCGATGTTTAGGATAAATGTCTGGGCCAGGTGCTTGGGACAAGAGCTCCAAGACCTTCATGCCATTATTCAGACAGTTTGTTAACACTTCTCTCACGATTATTTGTTCCTGTTTTAGCCTGGGCATACCTGTTTCAACAATAGTTTTTGTGCCATTATTCTGTTAGGAAGTGCAATCCCAGGCAGCAGGAGTGAGAAGAAAGGAGAATGAGGCAGGGAAGGAGAGAGAGGTCATCTGAGGATGTCCTACCTGATGGGCCGCTGTAAGTCTGACTCATGGCTTGTTCCTGCAGACTCTACCCTCCAGGAAACCAGACAAATTGTGTCACTAGACAGTTCCTCTAGGACGAGAAGAAACATGGAGTGAACATCTTCCCCACCATGTATGAACTCCTCACCACTCTCAGATTGCACTGGTGTGGGTGTTCAGTGGACTCTCATACACCCTGCTCTGGGTATGAACTCCTCACCACTCTCAGATTGCATTGGTCTGGGTGTTCAGTGGACTCTCACACACCCTGCTCTGGGTATGAACTCCTCACCACTCTCAGATTGCATTGGTCTGGGTGTTCAGTGGATTCTCAGGCGTCCTGCTCTGAGTATGAACTCCTCACCACTCTCAGATTGCATTGGTCTGAGTGTTCAGCGGACTCTCAGGCGTCCTGTTCTGGGTATGAACTCCTCACCACTCTCAGATTGCATTGGTCTGAGTGTTCAGCGGACTCTCAGGCGTCCTGTTCTGGGTATGAACTCCTCACCACTCTCAGATTGCATTGGTCTGGGTGTTCAGTGGACTCTCACACGTCCTGCTCTGGGTATGAACTCAACACTCTCAGATTGCATTGGTGTGGGTGTTCAGTGGACTCTCAGGCATCCTGCTCTGGGTATGAACTCCTCACCACTCTCAGATTGCATTGTTCTGGCTGTTCAGTGGATTCTCATGCATCCTGCTCTGGGTATGAACTCCTCACCACTCTCAGATTGCATTGGTGTGGGAGTTCCATGGACTCTCACGCATCCTGCTCGCAATAGCAATAAGGAAGCCCCAAGCAGGAGGTGAGGGGGGCCAGGTGGAGCCTGAGGATGCTAATTGGAGCCTGGGCAGAGCTGGGTGCTATAGTGGCATTTAGGACAAGAAGACTCGGAAAGGAACTGAAATGCCACCTAAGACTGTCTCTAACCAGGTCAGAACCTGATGGAGTCAATCAGATTCAGTAAAGGTCACCAGAACTCCATATCCACCGAGGACATCAGTGGAACTTGGACACATCTTCCTGGTTTTCTCCCAAGCAGAAGCCCCTCGTCACCCCCAGAGAGATGCTGGGCTGAGCATCATGAACCAGTACACTCTGTCTCCTTTAAATAAAGTAGATGGTAGGTTTTGGTGATGGTTACTAAGTGGCTAAGCCTACATAGAATTGTAGACATAGGCTACACACCCTGTAAGAGCCTCTCAAAGTCTCTCAGAGATCTCAGAAAAGGATTGACTCTGACTTTGAAGGACAATCTTCAAGAGAAAGATGGAACGCCGAGCTAAGTATCACAGCTGGTCCCACAGTGACAGAGACAGACAGCCAGGATACATTTACGTAAGCTCCCTCTTTCTCTGGGTGAAGCTGAAGCTTCATGTGGAAGATTTGCTCATCTGTGTAATAAATCAGTGCAGAAAGTTTCCCTGATATTTACTCAGGACTTTCTTTCCCGTCTTCATTTCATTCCATGCCTCTGATTGCTCACCCTCGTACCAGGCTGCATAAATCTCTTTCTCTCTCTTGCCCCTTTGTCAACCATTAGCCTGCTCCCCCTCTGTCGTTGTTTCACCAGACTATAGATGTAACTCTTCCAATCTTCCCTGATAAATCAGGCTCTCGGAATCACTCCTTGTTGCTCCCTCACACTCCCTGCAGCTGGGATATAGGGCTCTAAGGGCCTGGTGCAGACGTTTCTTTTATAATGGGCCCTGAAAGGTTGTCAGCTGCAGATAATTAGGATCTCACTTCCCGCCATCAATGTGCATATATCTTCCATGCAAAGAACCCCCATCACCTTCAAAAGAATTAACACATGCAAAGGAGATATATGAGGGGCTGGCTGACCGGAGGATGGAGCCAGCTCTTCTGAAGGCCAAACTCTTCATGTTTTGTGTGAGAGGGAGGCGTTCTCTCCACAGGGGAACTTCACCCTTCTCACACTACTTCATGGTAAAAACCCCACACCGCACGTCTGGTCTGGGTATCACTGAGCAGTGAGAATATCATTTGAAGTAAATCATTTTACATGGTGCTGTTCCTTTGTGCTCTACCATACTCACTCTTTCCCTGCTGAGAGAAAATTTAGTCTTAGAATGAGAGCTCAAGTATACTTTGCCTGTAGTTTCTATTTTCCAACTTTGATGATAATTGGCCCACATCATTTTAAGACTTACTATTCAGTTATTCTTGCTATTTTGCTATTACTATTGTTCTATTAGGGATGTAGCTTCAGGAAAACTGAGTGGACTCCTAAATGGATATGACAATACGATACAACACTGTCCCCAAATTCTGTCTGGCACAGAGAAAAATCTTTCTTAGGCAAGTGATGCTTGAGACCTCAGGATCTTCCCTGGCTGGGAGGGGGACTGCTATCCAGATGGGAGGGAGAAAGCCAGGGGGATGGGTCTGAGACTCTCCTCCCTACAGAATAAGAGAAGGTTTGCTTTTACCCATTTTATATATTAAGTTTCCATGTAAGATTTTATACAGAAGAGGGGAAAACAAGTCTGGAGCTGCTGATACCATCAGAGATGGCAAGATCCCAGAGATGGTAAGATTGGATTGTTAGTGGTAAGCTGAAGTTAGAATTCAGGAGTCCAAGTGTCTGAGTTTTCCCATCCTTCTTAACCACCCCGCCGCAATATAATCTTCCTAATAATGTTCTTGAGTACTGCTTTGGAATCATTAGGAAACAGGCAGGCCTATATTCTCCCAGGGACTAGAGTTGATGATAAAATGCTCTTCATGGTCTGAGATAGTCCTCCTGACCTGTGCACTTGGAGTGATTTTTCTGATGGTGGGGACAGATGTGCACTGAGTCACCCTCATGATTGCCGTCATTTGGGAGATGATTGGTGAGTCTCAGGGGTGTGATCTTTGACCATGAACCTCAGCAAAGGGAACTGATGCCTTGAGGGAGAAAGCACAGCTTTCCCTGAGTCTCCTCTGGGTCACTGCTGGGGCCAAACACAGAATTTCAGAGCTAGATTGGATCATAGCTGTGCCCAGCCCGGCCCCTCCTTTTCTTGTTTTTTTTTTTTTTTTTTTTTTTTTTTGACTCCTGTCAAAGCTGAAGATGTCCAGACCCACAGGTTGAGTGATTTCCCCAGACAAAGGAGGAGGGAGGGTGCAGGACTGTTGGGCAACAGGCTTCTGGATGGAGCTTGATTCATCTATTTCCCTTCTTTCCTTTCCACCTAGACTAGGCCAAGAATAGGTTGTAGGTGAAGGTGTCTGCTCTGCAGATTGAAATTTCCCTTGAGCCAACTGTTCCCAGGTCTAGATAAGAGAGAAAGGGACTTGCAGGAAGTTGTCAAACCTGCTTCCTTCTTTCCCCAGCTGTGTCCTTCCCCTAGAACATATCAGTGATAAGGATGGTAGCCCAGCCTCAATATGTTGACTGTGTTTTCTTACTTCATTGGGTTTAGAATGTGGGTGAAGGAGAGGGATGCTATTTATTGGGTGCCTTCAGACTCCAAGTCAAAACATCCTATTTTCTAGAACGTATATTACCAGCAGTCTGCCTGCTGGCACCTTGGAATCTAAACCAACTCCCCCATGGAGAATGGAACCAGTTGGAATTGTTCTTAATTAGAAGCCTAGTTTGGGGGCATCATTCTTTGAAATGGGCAAAGACCAAAGTCATAGTGTGTTTTGATGAGAGTCCTTTTCTAAGCAGAGTTTTTATAAACATTTCTTATGAGTAAAACTTGAAACAAATGGAAGGCCTTGTTCCCACCAGGACTTAAAATACCAACATATGTATCAAGGAATCTATTCAATTTGATAAGTCAGTTCAAAGTGACCAGGAAATAGCAACAAGGACTCAGCATGGAGACCAGCATTTGGTGTTTGGTGAACATTATAAACCAGCTGTATGTGGGTTGTTCTCCAACACCCTGCAGTTCTGAAACATTTCTCTCTCCTTTCAGTTTTTCTTTTCTTTTCTTTCTTTCTTTTTCTTTCTTTTTTTTTTTTTATCAGACATTCATTTAGTTTTAAAGATTCAGAGGGTTTTCTCTCTGATTAGGTGATGTTGTCACAGAACAAAAAGTTCATGTAATAAGAAAGCATCTTGGGCAAAGATAGGATAGACAGCAGGGCAGGTCCTAGAGATCATGAGAAAAGAGGGCTGGTAGTCAGCAAGCTGAAGGTCTCCCTGAGATGGCCATGTTCTGTGGGAAGAGCCACTCAATACTCAGAGTATGATTTTAAAGAAGTTTTCTCTTTTAGAAGAATGTTACTAATAACGCCTACCGCATAGAGTTTATATCAGGGTAACATGAGATAATTATGTTTTAATACTTCATGAATTAGGAAATGCTATAAAAATATAGCTCAGGATTAAAAGAGATGGGTCAAAATCCTGCAAACATCATAGTCTCCTGAAAGACTGGAAAAGAAGTGTTTGGCATGGTGTCAGGAATTCTATTAGCTGATTGGCCAGAGATTTCTTGGTCTGCCTTTCTCTTTGTAACTTCATAGAAAGTATAAAGCACCAGTATAGCCCCCTCCAAGAGCAGGCACCAACTCTGAGCAGCCATGTTATCTAAAAAGTACACTTCCTAAGAGCAAAGGATGTGTCTGCAATTCATTGCATGATGCCCGACCTTCCACCATCCTCAGAGGAATGTCTCCTTAGACCCCATGAAGATGGAAGAACTGTCCATAAATGTGAGTGGCTGGGAGGTGGTCAACACTGCAGTGCTAAGGCCTCTGCCTGGTCAAGGAGCAGCAGCTGAGCGGTGAAGGGAGGATGGGTGGTTTCACCTGACTTGGTACCCATGTTAGAGCAGAGGAAGGGTGGGGAGAAACTTTAAGTTTTTTAGCTACAGACTAATAATGATGTCAATTATAAGCGAAAAAAATATTATTAACATCACAAAGATTGGGCACCTCCCAGAACGCAGATGTTCCTTCACTCTACAAACATCTATTGAACATCTAGTGTGTGCTGAAGGGGGATGAAACTTATTGAGGACAGAAAGACAGGTGCTGTGTCCAACCAGCATGTGAGCTGACTGTTCACAAACCAGGAGATGGCCGGTTCTCTTTTTAAGTAGAGTAATCTGTATGACTTGATTCTGACCTCTAAGGCAAATTTTCTACTTTTTGCCTATCATCCCATTAGTTCTTTACATTCCTTTTTTAAAAAATTAAAGAAAATTGCTTAGTTTCCAGTGCCATCTTAACTTGGTACTACTGAGCATCTGACCCGGTGCTTTCCATTAGCTTGAAAATTCAGGAGGCTACAAAAAGAAATACCTACAAGGGGGCAGGGAGAGTACTGCTTCCTCCCCTGGCCAGGCAACGTGTCTTGCATTTCTCTAGTGTAAATAAAATGATGATTCAAAGAATTGTCCCCATTAAGGAGTATCTGATTTAGAATAAAATAAAATCCATGCTGGGAAGTTGAAGAGCTTGATTTTGCTGAAGAGCTTGATTTTGCTGAATCGCTTGTAGCAGGCATCTCCTATTTACTGGTTCTTTCCTTTTGACAATTGTCACCAATTGTCTGCTGTTCTTTCTGCTGAGTGGAAGGGGAGAGGGCTAGCAGGTTGATTTTAGTTCCCTGTAACTAGAGGTGACATTTGAAAGCTCTGAGCTCTTGAGAAGGTAAGTGATTATTAAAATGCAATGTGTTTCTGTTTTCCTGATTATGACCTCCCAGTCTTGTAATTTGCAGCCAAGCACGTGTCAAAGCTGGAACGCAGGTGGTGATGCGCCTTCCAGGCGTAGGGAGAGTTTGGACCATATTAACCACAGACTTTCCCCTATCCTTTTCCCTTTCCCACAGGAGACATGCCGAAAAATTAAGATACAGGGAGAGAGAGAAAGATGCAAGGTTATCTTTGGTGCCTTTAATGAAGGAGGAGAGAATGGAAGGGAGCGAGAATGAGGGACGGAGAGGGCAGGAGAGAAAGAAGACAGCAAATAATTAATCAGAAATAACGCTTAAAACAACTGGTGTGGGAAGGGTATTTCCCAGAAAAGCAGTGAAGCCCTTTCTGTGCATATCTTCCCCTTGTGTTAAGCACACGTTAAGATTAGTGGTGATTTGCTTCTCAGTGGGCTCCTTGGGAGGCTCCAACTTGCCGCTCCAAGGAGCTTATGCAGGTGAGGAGGGCTGGAGCAGAAGGCTCTGGAAATCCTGACTGTCCCGTGTCATAGAGAGCAGGAGCCACAGTCGAGAGAGGGAACAGTTTTGCTAGAGATAAAGGATGGGTGCCCTGCACGGGTGCTGGGAACTCAAGATCATTAGGACACAGAGACAACGACAACAGCTCCTTTTCCAAGGAGGCTGCTAGAGTTAGACTAGCAGGGCCATTCCCAGAGCAGGAGCTCTGTAGCTAGTTAGGTGCGGGAAGGCTTTCTGTTTGTTTGTGTTTGGGGGTTTTTTTGGTTTGCTTTTTTGTTTTGCCTATGGAAGCCTGTTCCCCATCTATAAAAGGGGGACTAACATCTCTGTCAAAGGAATAGTTTCTAAACTTTCACGATAATTTCTGCCATACTGTGTGTGCCTATTTTAGAAAACGCGACTGACTAGTTATGAAGTTTTCTCCAAGGGTTATTTTAAAAACTCTGCCCTTTGGTCAACAGATAATTCAAGTATTTAAAAGGGGATAGATTCCAAGAGAAAACATTCTGCTACATATAGGCTCTGTCTGTAGGGACAAAAGAAAACAAATTGTCTCCCAGCCTCCTGCCTTCATGACTGTTTTCTATTCTTATTTTTTTGCAGGTGATGGTTTATGTTTATAAATCTCAGACCCACCACCCCTATTCTACCCTCCATCAAAATAGTATCAAAACCCACCAAGTCATTATCCCCCCTTCTGAAATGGGCAAGGTGTACAAAGAACTAGGACCTTCATCTAGATAAGTAGCGAGACCAGGGCCAAGACGACTCTGTACTTAATGCACGTGGCTTCCTCCCATTTTGGAGGCAGCAGCCCTTCTCATACACACAGGTCCTTGTGGTTTTCATGGACGTTGGCCTGGACCACTCAGCCCTCCCTCCCTGGCTACACATGGTGACTGTGCTGTAGGCCAGGTCAGAAATACCAGGGAAAGAACATCACAGGGGGCTCTGGGAGGGAGCAGGCACACAGCAAAAAACCCCCATCTCTGAAATCAGATACATGTCTGCCCCTGGGGTGGGGGGGGAGTGGCAGTTGAACATGTTCATATAGATGGCATAAATCACTTTCAGAACTTTGAGAAATAATTAACTCAGATTAAAAATAGCTGCTAAGGTTTCACCTCCTTACATGTTTATATCCTTTGTTTCAGGTTTTAGTCTTAAAAAGAGGAAGATTAAAATTGTTTCAAGGGCCATGTTGCAAGGAAGAGCCAGCGTTTAGCTGTGGTATTTGTTTTCACACTCTAAACCAGTGGTTCTCAACCTTCCTAATGCCTCCTAATGCTGTGATCCTTTAATACAGTTCCTCATGATGTGGTGACCCCCAACCATAAAATTATTTTCATTGCTACTTCATAACTGTAATCTTGCTACTGTTATGAATCGTAATGTAAATATCTGATATGCAAGATGTATTTCATTGTTACAAAGGGGTCAAGACCCACACGTTGCATTGTGAACCACTGCATTTGAATACTCACAGGTTTGCGTCTTAAATGAACACACCCATCTCACCTGCCACCCCAGCTAAAACACCAGATGTCAATCAATCCTTCTGAGACGTCAACCTGACAGCTTAGAGAACTCAGTGGGCTTCAATATAGAGAAAGTGAGAAGTGATAGATGATAGCTAGATAGAATAGACAGAAAGAAAACCCCAGAAATATCTCCTAGAAAGAAGCCAGGTTGGCCACAGAGAAGACTTTCCACACCTGACCTCCCCCTGACTGGCCTGTGGCTCCTTCACTGGGTGGGGCTCAGGCGTCTCCCCATTACAGAGTCATTGCCCAAGTCAGGAAGAGCCCAGGGAAAAGGGAAAGGCTAGAGAGTGTTTTGTCTTACCAAGAACTATGTTAAGAATCACTGTGTTCATTTTTGGAAGAGCATTTAAGTTTCTGTTTAAGTATAAAAGCAATATAAGTTCATTGAAAAAAATTAGGAAATAGAAGATGTATTTTAAACCACTAACATCATGTGCAACTCTACCGTGACCTTCCCATGCATTTCTCTCCAACTGGGAAGGCTTCACACAACTGCAGTGGGGAGGGAGCAGGAAGTGGGGCAAAGTTTTGGGAGGAGGAGAGGGTGCCTGCCAGGACCAGGACGGTTTCCTGGTTACCCAGCTGAGGCTTGTCAAGGCTGGAGGAGGAGGGGGGCTCTCTGCTCCGGCCACTGCCTCCTCTACAGGAGGACGCTAGGTCACATGCTTCCCACAGGCTCTAAAGTTTTCAAGACTTTAGAAGCAGCTGCAGTTGCCTCTGAGGTGGGGACATGCTAAATCAATATTTAATGTTTTTTATTTCTTTGCTTTCTTCTCTTGGAACCCTGCAGGATGCACTCTTTCCATATTATTTTTTCATGCTCTCCCCCCCCCCTTATTTATTTATGTTTATTGATGCATGGTTTTGTATACTTTTGGGGTGTGTGTGATATTTTGATACCTATAAACAATGCATAATAATCAAATCAGGGTAATGGGGATATCCATCACTTCAAATATTTACTTTTTCTTTGTGTTGGAAACATTACAAATTTTTTCCGCTCGCTATTTTAAAATATAAATAAATTATTGTTAACTACAATTTCCTAATTGTACTATCAAGTGCTAGAACTTATTCCTTCTATCTGACTGTATTTTTATAGCCTTTAACCAATCTCTCTTCATCTCCCTGCCCCCCTTCCCTTTGCAGCCTCTGGTAACTGCCATTCTACTTTCCACCTTTATGAGATCCACTTTTTAGCTCCCACATGTAAGTGAGAAGATGTGATGTTTGTCTACTTGGCATTACCCCAAAGGTTCTGTCTTACAATGGGAGTGATCCAGAACTGGGATTCAGGGGTCCTGGGTTCTCACCACACCATACTTTAGCTGCGTGATCTTGGGTAGACTATATCACCTCTCTGGAGACTAGGGTCGGGGTGGCAAGTAGGAGCCAGTCAACTCTTCCATAGGGGGTGGGACAGCAGGACCTCACAATCACCTGGGGAGCTTTTTCCAAGTGGAAAACACAACAGGTTCTGTAAATGTTCTCCTGAGTCAAGCCCTTTCGTGACTCACTGGGGGGTGTGGAGGGAGTGGAGAGGGAGGTGGCACTAGGTGGGGACATGGCTGTAGGGCCAGGAGACCGCAGGCTCCAGGGCAGGAGGCTCTTACTCACTTCTGTTTCTGTTGCACAGCCAGTCACCCAGGCAACCCTCACCGCCAGCCATCTGAGAGATTACTAGGGGGAGAAAAAGGGCAAAGACGCTGCTGTGAATCAATTAGGTGAGAAAGAAGCCAGCTCTCACTTTGTCTTTTGTTGCTGTGCTACGTCCTGCCTAGAGACAGTGGCCACAGGGAAGGAGCTAGTCGTTTCTCTCTCCTCTGGCTTTAGGATCCCTCAAGACAAACTTTCCCTTTGGTCTGGTTTTTGCATTTCCTAGAAAGCAAGCAAGCATGTCTCTGGAGTTATCTTATTATTGTTCTTATCACTTTCCTATGCTTTTTTTTTTTTTTTTTTTTTTTTTTACATTTTTAAACGTTATCCATCTCCTTTCCCTGTTCAAAGGAGTTGGCAGGATCTAAGCTTCAGATGAAAACCTATGTGATGCTACTTGATGGGCAGCACGTGGGATGTGAGCAGCCCAGAAACAGAGGCACCTTTGCTCACATTATTGTAAAAGTCTAGGCCAGCTTGAGTTAAGCAGTTTCCATTTAAAAATATGAAATGCTTTCTACACTCTCACAGGACATAACCTTGTTACTCCCACCAAAATAAGACTATGTTAAATAATTTTACCGTTTAGGGGTTTGGTAGCTAGAGAGGGAGGGAGCTTTCAGAACCTGTCACACTTCCTTATGTTAAATGCAGAAAAGAATAATTGGGAAGCAGAGCTTAGTGGGACTCTTAATTCTCATGGGCATTTATAATTTTTCTTCTTTGAATTAGAAAAGTTTTAATTCTTTGACCTAAGCAATAAGGAATTGGGTACCTATTCACTGCTTAGTGATATTTATGTCCTACTGTTATATTTTTAAATAAGAGATTGTTGATGTACTTACTCAAGTATACAACAAGTAATTGAAAAGCCCCAAACCAGCAGTGGATAGAAACCGTGGGACAGATTTGGGTGTCAAACTGTGATGGAAACCTGTGAGTGACTTCAGGCTCTCTCTGAGACCAGATATTAAAGCCACATAATTGGATCTAGCAAATGAATAAAGAAATGAAAGTCCTTATAGAACTGAAGAGTGGTATTACCAAATCCTTTATCACATTATAGCACCAAATAGTCAAAGAAAGGGGAGAGGGTATAATGAATCAAGGGGCTGTCAATAGAGCACTGGGGTTCACAGTCCACATCTATCCCCATGTGAAATTAAGCAGGTTATTCATCTTTCTTGAGACTTTTTTGTTTGCCTATAGAGTGATAATACCTACCTTGAGGAATGTAAATTAATATGGCAAATGTTCCACACTTGGCATCAAGACTGATCAACAATGCTCAATAAAAGTGACTATTATTAGTCCTCTTGCCATTACAGATATCAGTGCTGATGTCATTCTTTATTCCCAAAGTAAGATGGGTGCTATTCATGATAGACTTACTTCAGAGCTTCAAGTCTCTTTCTTCTTTCCCAGGGTGATAAAGTTTCCATCTTGCATTTTTATCTGTGAATGCAACCCTTCCACAGACTGCTAAAAACCAAATGCAAGTATGAGGCAAATATGGTGCTTGCCAGTAGGATAATGTCAGGTGGGCATTGACTTCTGCATCTATGCTAGTGTGTTGCATCGTGGTATGCCCAAGCTACTCATTTTTGTTGCTTTATTTTATAGGGTAAGAACGATACATAGGGCCCTGGTGAAAGAAGATGGATTTAAGGCATTGTAGATAGGGATGATATCTTAGTTTTCAACATACCTCATCACCCTTGAAAAGATGGTCAATTTGAAGGGAAAAGAGACCAACAATTTGATCCCAAAGTAGAGACAATTTGATTTAAAAATATTTTTGCCTAGTTTCTTGTTACCTGATATTTCAGGTTCCACAAAAGGAATCAGTTTTGTTGAATTAGCACTGGAGGCACATTTTATGACTTCCTTTGGCAGTCTCTTACCAGATAAAGACTTATACCCAAAGGAAATATTTTTAGTATACTATTCTGACATTGTGTATTTGTGCATTTTTTAAAAGCCATGAATCTATTAGAGGAAGTTGGGTTCTGCCGTTAGGGACAAGGTGACTGGGCTTGAGCCCAGCCAGATTTAGCGACCAGGTTGGTTGTTGCGGCATGTTCCCATTGATTGGCAACAAATATCTTCCCAGGGTGAGAGGGGAACCACACAGCTATTCGAGGGCACTCCTCTAGAGCCAGCTAGAATTGCATATGCTGCTACACCCCCTGCCTGGTCTCCAGGGTCACAAAGAAAAAGAAACAGGAATTCTGATCTGGCCTCCAGTAATGCCAAAATGCCATCACCTGCTATTTTGACATCAATGTGTCGTAGTTAGTTCTCCACCTAAAAGTTCATCAGAATCTCCTGGATGACATGTTAAAAAGGGAGATTCATGTGCTCTCCCAGAAGAGGTTTTGATTTAGCAAATCTTGGCTAAAGCCCAGAGATTTCTAATCTCAATAAGAACCAGGAGCGGCTTTGATGCATGGTATATGAACTACACTTTTGGGAACATTGGCCCCACATGGTGGTACTCAGACCTGAACGTGCATCAGAACCATCTGGCTGGCTTTTTAAAATTAAGACTACTGGACACAACCCCCATAGTTTCTCATCAGTAGATCTGAGGTAGGGCCTAGCAATTTGCATTTCTAGCAAATTCCCAGTTGCTGCTGCTGACAGGAATCACATTTTGAGAAATGATAGCCTGTTAAAACCTGGAAAGAATATGTCTTTATTTTTTTCTCCTTTTTTTTTAAATTAAATCATAACTATATATTAATGCGTTTATGGGGTACAATGTGCTGATTTTATATACAACTTGGAATGCTTACATCAAACTGGTTAACATAGCATTCACCTCACTTGCTTAATTATTGTGTTAAAACATTTATACTCTACACCAGGGGTGGCGAACACGCGGCTAGAGCCGCATGCGGCTCCCGGCCAAAATGAATTTCGGCTCTTTGCCTCTTATCATTATTTTGTATACTGTGGCTCTTTGCCAAGTTTGGATTTTGTTATGCTGCTTCTGAGGAGGG
>CAUYPK010163365.1:0-16171 GCA_963574355.1 Loris lydekkerianus
TCCACTGTTTTTGTCCTCCTCCTGGGGTCCAGAAGTCCCTTGCTGGCTCCCTGTATCCTCAAAGGGATGATCATAGGCAGATCCCACCGGCCAGAGATGTCTGGAGTCTTGTCTCCCCAGATTCCCCGTGCCCAGTTGCAGTTAAGCTGTTACTCAGCCACCATCTTTAATCCTCATCTATTTTTTTTATTACTATTACTATTTTTGAGACAGAGTCTCACTTTGTTGCCCTCGGAAGAGGGCTGTAGCATCACTGCTCACAGCAACCTCAAACTCTTGGGCTCAAGTGATTCTCTTGCCTCAGCCTCTCAAGTAGCTGGGCCTATAGGCGCCCACCACAATGTGCGGCTTTTGTTGTCGTTGTTTGGCAGGCCTGGGCTGGTTTTGAACCTGCCGGCCCTGGTGTATGTGGCTGGCGCTCTAGCCACTGAGCTATAGGCACTGAGCCAGAAATCTTCAATGTTTTTTTTTTTTTTTCTCTGAGTGGATGTTTCTATTTTTTTGTGTATTTTGGGTTGAATCCGTTCCCAACTGCTGACTGCTAATTAAGCTCTTGTCAGTTACTAAGTAGCTTAATTTAAAGCGGAATACTGGATATAATGTATACAAGAATGTTGAAAACTGACCCATTTGGTCATTTTCTAAAAATAGCATTAGGGCCTTTTTATAATGAAATGATTTAGAAGCATAATATAAGGAAGATACTTTGAGTTACTGTATGCTAAAATAACATATGGTTGGTAAATGGTCTTATAAATATTATTTTCGCAAGTATTCAAATGACCAGCCTACTCTAGTTTTACTTCAGTTGTAGGTACCTTACATTTTTTTTTCTTTGGTTGAAACTTATTCGCTTTTATTTTCTATCGTTTGGGATTCATTGAGGGTACAAAGAATTAACTTACACTGATTGCATTTGTTAGGTAAAGTCCCTCTTAGAATTGTGTCCTGGTCCCAAGAGGTGACCCACCCCCCACCTTCCTCTTCCCTTCTTCCTCATTCTCCTATCCCCTACCTTGTATTAGATAATCTGCTGCCTTCATGGTATCTTAATTTTTGCGGTAGGCTACCAAGTAGACTATAGCATGGCATCTTATTTCAAGGTTTCTTTTAAATTTAACTCTGAAATATGCTTGTCCTAAATTACTTCTTCCTGGTTTTAGAGAGAATTATTGGTTTTGTAGAGTCAAATAGGACTCTAAGAATGAAAAAAATTAATGTTTGTCATTATTCTTGTGTCTGTATGAGCATTGCTTATTATTTCTGCAAATAAAATGTCTTGAAATATTTTATTAGAAAATTCATAGCTAGGCCAGGCGCGGTGGCTCACACCTGTAATCTTAGCACTCTGGGAGGCCTAGGTGGGTGGATTACTTGAGCTCAGGATTGAGAACAGCCTGAGCAAGATCAAGATCCCATCTCTAAAAATAGCCAGGCACTGTGACAGGCGCCTGTAGTCCCAGCTACTTGGGAGGCTGAGACAGGAGGATCACTTTAGCCAAAGAGTTTGTGGTTGCTGTGAGCTCTGACGTGTGGCACTGTATGGAGAGCAGTACAGTTAGACTCTGTCTCAAAAATAAAGAAGGAAAAAAGGAAAAGTCATACTTTTTAAAAAGAGAGAGAATTTTACTCTGTTCAGTCTGGGGTACAGTGGTACAATCACAGCTTGATGTGACCTCAAACTTCTGGATTCAAGCAGTCTTCTTGCCTGAACTTCCCAAGTACATGAGACTACAAGTGTGTGTCACTGTACCCAGCTCATTTTTAAATTTTTTGCAGAGATGAGGTCTTGCCATGTTACCCAGGCTGGTTTTAAACTCATGGGCTCAAGTGATCCTCTCACCTTGGCCTTCTAAAGTGCTGGAATTATAGGCATGAACCACCATGCTTGACTTGAAAAATCATAAATATTTAACTAATGAAACTCAACTATAATTTTTTTTTTTTTTGAGACAGAGTCCTCTCTGTCACTCTGTGGGTACAGTGCTTTGGTGTCATACTTACACAATCCTCTTGCTTCAACTTCCTGAGTAAGTGCCTGCTGCAACATCTGGCTAGTTTTTTCTCTTTTTAGTAGAGATGGGGTCTTGCTCTTGCTCAGGCTACTCTTAAACTCCTGAGCACAAGCAATCCACCTGCCTTCGCCTCCCAGAGTACTAGGATTCCTGTGCCTGGCCCTCAGCTAAAATCATTAAAGCTCATACTCATAATTACACTGGTTGCTGGGAAGCAGAACATAATGTTTATGTTACTTTTAAGATTCTGTATTATTGGTGAGAAATAGATAAAGTTACCATATGCAGGAAAATTGTTAGGTTTTTAAAAGCCATTCACATATACCCTATTTAATGATTTCCATTGTGGTAAAAAGGTTCTCTCTCTTGCTTCACCTTTTTAAAGCTGGTTTTTCTTAGATTATTAATGTTTTTTTTTTTGGAGACAGTCTTTTTATGTCACTCTTGGTAGAGTGCTGTGGCATCACAGCTCTTGGGGTTAAGCGATTCTCATGCCTCAGCCTCCCAAGTAGCTGGGACTACAGGTGCCCACCACAACTCCCAGGTATTTTCCTGTTGCAGTTGTTGTTGTTTAGCTGGCCTGGGCTGGTACATGTGGCTGATGCCGTAACCACTGTGCTACAGGTGCTGAGCCCCATTAAAGTTTCTTAATTAAGGAAGTAAAACCTTAAAACTCTAGGAAGGCATACTACATTTTTCTTTTTTGAAGGAATAGTACATTTTTATAGCGTTCAGATAAAAAATTTAAAATTTCTACTCATAGCAGTTTAAAAAGTGAGTAGAGGGCTGGCCCCATATATCAAGGGTGGTGGATTTGAACCTGACCCCAGGCAAACTGCAACAAAAAATAGCCAGGTGTTGTGGCAGGCACCTTTAGTCCCAGCTACTCTGGAGGATGAGGCAAGAAAATCGCCTAAGCCCAGGAGTTGGAGGTTGCTGTGAGCTGTGATGCCATAACACTCTACCCAGGGCAACAAAGTGAAACTCTGTCTCTTTAAAACAAAAACAAAACAAAAAACTAACTCCTTTGGCTAGCTCTTATTTGCTGTCTACAGGTCTTTCATTTCTTGGCAAATGTCCTTTTCAACTAGATTTTCCTAGCTAGCACAAAAGTAGCCATTCTCTTAAAATCATTCTGAACTAGAATTATATTAATTTTAGAGTTATGATAATATAAATTACTGTATGTTTTGGACTTAAGGTTTTGGTCAAATGGCAAACCTTCAAAATTCCATTAGATTTGACAATGGCAGCTACACCACCAACAATAAAAAAATAGCCAGGTATTGTGGTGGGCATCTGTTGTCCTAGCTACTTGGGAGGCTGAGGCAAGAGAATCCCTTAAGCCTAAGAGTTTGAGGTTGCTGTGAGCTGTGACACTACGGCACTCTCCTGAGGGCAAAATAGTTGAGACTCTATTTCAAAAAATAAATAAATAAAAAAGATAAGAAAAGGGAAGTTGATGATTGTTAAACGTTTGGTTACAGTAGTGAGTTCTTTTACTATTTTCAATCCTTTTGGTGGATATGTTCGAAAAATCTCATAACAGTTTAAAAAAGGATCTCTTTTATCATTGTGGTTATTTGAGCAAGTGTCAGCATACTAGAAGTCTAAGGGCATAGTTCTTGCCATGGATACTTCCTTTGGAAGATATTTGTCTATTTTACAATTCCTGGAAGGGCTTGTTTTGTCTTGCTGAGTCATCTTTTCACTTTCTTGTTCACAGGCTGGCTGGTGTCTATGTTGTTTCTTAGGTCAATTATATTCTTTTGGGAATTTGTGTGGGTAAATAATGGGAAAATAATGTTGTTAGCAATGGGAACTGAAGCAGGAAATGATTCCATTAAGTAGAGTCAGGGTCATGGGGGTCTCGGCAAAGTAAATTTGTGGGTGAGCAGAGGCTGTGAATTAGGTAGGAAGCAAAGAGGGTGAGAATGGGCCACACATTTGAGATTGGGAAAAGGTATAACCAGCTAGGAGGTTCGTCCCAAGGCCTCCTGTATGACCTCTGCCAAGGCCAGTTGCCCAGCTGTACTCGAGTGTGTTCTTAAAGTAAATTCTGTGTCAGTAGATTCTGTTGGAGTTCCTGGATTCTCCAAAAAGTAGTGTTACCTACTGTAGTTACTGAGTGATTCAGAAATTTCTTGGCTAAATTCTTAGCAAGCATTAATTTAGAAGGTCACATGTTGTCATTGCTTAATCATCTAGGCATTCCATTGTGTAATTCTTCAAGCATTTCCTCAGCTCTTTGGCCCTTCCCCCAAGTCATATTTTTAAAGCTCTGTCATGTATACTAAGAAACTTTTTATTACTGACTACTGCAGTATAATTCAGTAGTGATGTTTACGTGTTTTTCACTAGACTTTGATTGAATAGAATTTAATAAATGGCAATAATCAGGGTGTTTTGGGTGGTGGTGAGGAGAGAGCTTGCCTTCTGCAGATTTGGGGGCTGGGTAAACATTATTTTGTTGGCCAGCATGATTTCAGATTGTTCACATTGGCAGTTGGTTATTAAAAGACATGATCCTTAGCTGGAAAGAGCTTTGTTTGATCCTATGACATTCCATTTACCATTGTCTTTTTCTTTTTTTCCCTTTTTTTTTGTATTCTTTTTAGGGGCAAAAATGAGAACAAAGGAATCTTACATTTAAAGTAAATAGGATATGCAAACAGAAAGAAAGGGTTGATGCTCATTGGCAATTGCTGAGTAGGTTAAGGAAGAAACTATGAAAGATTTAGAAATAAAGTAAATAATGGGCATGAGACAACAAATGTCTTGGTTTGATGGAAATGAAGAACCATTTAATAAGCAAAACTGGGTGGAAGCAACACTCTTGCCCATTAGAGTAGGTGGCTCACTGACATTGTCACAGGTTTTAGGAAATGTTTTTTTTTTTTTTTTCTCCTTTAATTTGCCCCTGTGTACAAAGTTAGTACAGAAGAAGCCAGGACTGATTCAGACTCCAGTGATAAAGGGCTTGTGGAAAGAGGTGTTTTGCTCATATTATTATTATGTTATAAAATCTTAGGTTGGCAACTTTCTTCTAGGGTAGTTTTAGCCTTTGATACATTTCCTCAGGTCTAAGAAAATGAGCTACTAAAGTAGAAATGAATAAAACTATTGCATTTAGCCTCTAGACAGTGACACATTAAGGACTAATGACTGCCAAAAGGAAATGTCAAACACTAAGCTAGTCTGCTTTCTTTGGCAGCTGAGAATCCGGTGAATCAACAGTTTTAGGGGGTGTGTATTTAATGTGGGTGGAAAAAGAGTGTCTAACATTCTTTAAGGCCCCGTTAAGCACAGTTGGACTTGGAGCCCATTCCTACTTTTCTAAACCCAAGAAAAATAAGTGTGGTTACTGGTTCTGTAGATACTATTAGATAAGAGACCTTTTAACTTGTTTATGGGCTTTTTCTTTATATATTTTTATTTAATTGTTGGTGGGTGGGAAGAAGTGGTGTATTTGCATATGTGACAGGAATACTTGAAAAGAGTTTTTATTGCCTTGGTCCCATTTTTCACAAACAGGAATTATCTGAAAAGCTTTTGGAAGAGAGTGGGTAGATTTGTGATCATGGAGGTATAGGGAGCAAATTTAGAGTACATTTCTACTAAAAATTACTTTGAAGAAAAGGACAACAAATTTAAAACTTTTTAGCTTATAACCAGGTATGATTACCATGTCCTGGGCATTTATAATTTAGCACTTAAATATTCACATATGGAGATAACTGAAGGGCACAGAGTTTCTTTTCGAGGTGACAAGATGCCCTAAAATTGACTGTGGTAATGATTGCACATATCTGTGAATATGTTAAAAAAACATTGAACTGTTCACTCTCAATGGGTGAATTGTATGTGAATGACATTTTAATATATATCTTAATAATAAGATAACTTTATAAAACTGTCTGAAGATATTCACATGCTTTTTCACATGTGTGTATGCTATTAATGTGATATAAGTCTTTTAGATTATATTTCCTACTGGAGATCAGGCAATTTGTTCATGATATATGAAATAAAGAGTGTTTCCCTCATTTTGAAGCATGACGTATGTCTGTTATTGTCATCATAATTACATGGGCTATGTTAAAAGCACAAGGTTGACCTCTTTAATCTTTTGGCTTTGTGTTGAACAGACTAATGGCCTGCAATTTTCTGTGGCTATCTTATTTAAATTATAAAAATGTTGAGTTAAGGATTGTTTAGTCAAAAATAGTTCAGAAACTCAGAAATCAGATTGAAAGGTATTATTTCAGTTGACTGTTTTTCATTTTTATTTTTCTCTGAGAAAAACTTGTGGATCTATACAACATGCAAATTGTTGGCCCTAAATTATCACATTTTAAGAATTTTAGATTCTTATTTAAAGATTATATTATAGTCAACTGGAATGTAATTATATAACTCTGATAACCAAGTTTTATATAACTGTTTGGATTTTTTTTGCTATCAGGGATTTGTGGGGGAGGGATTTTGGTTGAAATATTGACACTTATATCATAGTATTTTATAGCTTATTCTGGGTCCATTTGATCTTGAAGGAAAAAAGATACAGCAGAAATTGTAAGTGAAGTGGCTTGTTTAACATAATTACTCTAACAACAATAGATTTGTACTCTTTTTGCTTCCATGGATAGAAATTTTCACTTTGTTGTTACTCAGGCTTTCCTAATTTTTGTGATGCACCTACCAGAGTAGCCAGGCTGGTCCTGCTTCGGTCTGGTTTTGTGCTGCCCAGCAGAGCTAAGTTGCAAATCTGTCAACTTGGGTGAATCCAATGAGTTGGCCTTTTCCATGGCAAAGTGTCAAATTTGGCAGCCTCCTTACAACTTTCAGGATCCTGAGGCTTTATCATATAAGTTTGTTCAGTTTCATTATAGAAACCAGCAACAACTTTACAAGCAGAAATGAATTGTACAGAAGGACATATTAATCATAACTACTTCTTTTCCAGGGTTTTTTTCATTAGTGTTAACTTTCTATAGGCCTTGTTACTTTCATCCACTGGTGCTTACTACCATACTAAACTGTAGTAGGCACCAAAACCAAATTCATATGAGAGAAGGAATTTTCAAAATATTTTCTTAAGTTTCTTCTTTTTCTTCCCTTCCCCTCCCTTCCCCTCCCCTCCCCTCCCTTCCCCTCCCCTCCCTTCCCTTCTCTAACCTTAAACAATCCTCTCATCTCAGCCTCCCCAGCAGCTGGGACCATGGGGACGTGCCACCATGCCTGGCTAATTTTTATTATTTAAAAAAAAAATTTTTTTTTTAAACGCAGATTCTTATTATGTCACCCTTGGTAGAGTACTGCGGTGTCATAGCTCACAGCAACCTCAAAGTCTTAGGCTTAAGCTATCCTCTTGCCTCAGCCTCCCCAGTAGCTGGGACTACAGGCACCCACCACAATGCCTGGCCTTTTTTTTTTAATTGTAGTTGTCGTTATTTAGCAGGCTCTTAATTAACCTCAAGCAATTTACCCTTCTTGGCCTTCTAAAGTTCTGAGATTACAGACATGAACCACCATAGCTGACTGTAAATTTTTGATGTATTACAAAAATTTAATAAATGTTTGGGCAACGCTTTTAGTTTGTTGTTGCTGTTTGGAACTTGGAAGTTGGTGTTTTCTTTATCTGGGACTGAGGGATTGAAGGTAAAAGTTGAAAATGGCAGCGATTGTATAGGCCAGTATATTTATTAGTTGTGAAGATGTGTGGTTCCGGAGATAAATCAAGTGGCTCCTCTGTTTCCTTAAAATTTTTTTGCCTAGCTGAGATTCAGTGGTCTTGCTTATGGGACAGTACAGACTACCTAATTTGAAGCTTTGTTTTCCCTCCAGAGATGTTTGAACTGCATTTACTAATATCTACACGTTGTTGGCATTAAGATAGATTTATTATTAAAGGGATTTTCTTTTAGACATAGTTCTAATACTTGACAGTTGCCCTGAGCATGAAAAGTTAGCCAAACTTCCCAAGTCTATTTCCTCAACCATGAGTTGGGGATGATGATAGTGCCTATGCACACAGCGTGGTTGTGAGTAAATAGAACAGCACCCTATGGGACATTACTGTCACTACTGCTGCATAATACCTCAGCTAATAACTTAATTTTATATTTGAATTGTTCAAGTCCTATTTTTTTTTTTTTTTTTTTTTACTGTTCTGATTTCCAGTGATTTATAAAGAATTGCATTTACCATTCTCCTCAGTAAAAGAGCTTGTTTTGCTCTCTCTACTCTCTTTTTCTTCTCCCCTCTTCTTTTTCAGCAACGGTCAAATATATTTGTGTAATTTTCTCTTTTTTATGTGCATTCTGGTAATGTTTAAAGAGAGTATTAATTTTTAGCAAGTGTGTTCCTATTGACTGTGTTGCAAAGGTTATTTTATTGCTGTCCGTTTGTCTTAACTATCTTGCCTGAAGTTGGTGGCCTTATTCCCAGATTTGTAATACGTTCTCTTTACTATTAAAATGTACACTTTGCTTAGGTCTGGCATACTTCTTTACAGTTAATTCTGAGTTATCTGGCAGGGGAAAGTGTAGCTCTGATTATCAGTGTTTATGCTCTCAATTGAATTTTGTATATGTATCTCTGTATAAAAACCTTATTCTTTCCCACTCATTTTGGATTTATTTAGTGATTGCATTTGAAAGTCTTTTTATTTCATTACTCTGTCTATATAGTTTCTTTTCCTATTCATTTTCTATAAGTCATGTTTATGTTTTCTTTGTAGTTTTTTTTTTAAAACTTAGCAATAGAGGAAAAAGCTGTTATAAATGAGGGTTTTTTTTTTTTTGTTGTTGTTGTTGTTCTTTAATAAGCCAGCTAGCTCATTGTTTAAGAGAACTTACACATCCTAGAGCTGGTTGAATAACCTAAGGTAGCACTTTTAGGCATTCTCTGTAGAGTATAGAGAAGACAGTGGGACAAAGCAATGTGAGGTCTAGAAGGTCTCTTTCCTTTTGTTGCCCTTATAATCTTTCTCTTTTAGAGATCTTTACTGGGCTTGGCATTAACTTTTTAAGTACTTGAATGGGATGTGGAGTGTTTCATTACTTCCAATAGTGCCTCAGTGTATCCCCCTGGAGATGATCCTTGCCACTGAGGCTGTGGGCTAATACTGAAATGCTTCCTTCCACACTGACATTTTTGCTTCCAGGCTCAGTTCAGGTAGGTACTTTCTTTACACTTGCTTTTTTTTTTTTTTTTTTTTTTTTTTTTTAACTTTTAAATTTATTTTTATTATTTTTTGTTTGCCTTTTTTCACCAGGGCTGGGTTTGAGCCCACCCCCTCTGGCATATGGGGCCCTACTCCTTTGAGCCACAGGCGCCACCAACACTCTTTCTTGAGCAGTGTTCCAGGACGATGATTGCAGTCTCTTCCCATGGTACATCCTCTTCTCCACTGCTTTCACGTTTCCCATCTTCTGCTTTTGTTGTGAGAGAGCTGTGTTTATAGTTGTCAATGGCCTTTCTAAAATTCGTTGAATCTCATGACTATATAGTTTCTCTTATGTAGCCTGTATTTCCTCATTAATAATCATAAGAAACTAGGTTTCACTTTAACATGTACAACTGTACAGTACAAAAAATATGTAAAGGCACACATCTTCTTTTTAAATTTATATGTATGTACAGCTTTTCCATAAATGTAGTTTATGTACCAGCCAGGTCCACATTTTCCTCCTTCCCCTCTTCTCCCACTCATATCTGCCTATATTTCACATCCTCTCCCCTAAAGAACCAGTGTCAGCAATCTGAAATAAATATCTCTATATTTTCCTCTGCCTATATCAGTAGGCAGTAGAGTACAACTGCCTATATCAGTAGGCAGAGGAAAATATAGAGATAGATCACAAAATATAGCAGATAGATCACTGCTACTTCCCTTGCCTCCTCGCCAAAATATAGATGTGTTTCAGTTTGTTTTAAGAGTTAGGGTCTTTCTCTGTTGCCCAGGCTAGTGTACAGTGACCCAGTCATTTCTTACTGCAGCCTTAAACTCCTGGCCTGAAGTGATCCTCCTACCTTGGCTTCCTAGAGCTGGAATTAATAGGCTGCCATGCCCACCATACTTCTGAGTCATTGTTTTTATTGGTGAGTCATTGTTCATGGTGTGGCTAATCTATAAAATATTTGACCATTCCCTCTTAGTGTGAGCATTTGCTTAAAATTATTTTTTTAAGCATCATGAACAGTGTTGCAGTAAACATCCTTAAGGATATATCCTTATGTTTGGTCCTTTTTTCTGTGTGATAAATCCTGGATTTTATTTCTGTGGGATTGCTGGATTGAAAGATATATATATATTTTTTTATTTGAACAGAAGCTGATAGATTATTTTCCACAAAAGGTTAAGCTAGAGGTAGCTCTTTCTCCAACATAAGAAAATAGCCTTTTTTTTTCACATCCTTTCTAACATTAGGTGTTATTCATTTTATTTTATTTTTACAAGTAATTCACATTTATTTATTATTTAATTTCAGATTAATATGAGGGTACAAATGTTTAGGTTAAACAACAATGTTTAACCTAAAGTTAAACATTGAGTTAAAGGTCAAGTAGTAGTTGAGCCCAGGGGTGGACTGAACACCTTCACATTGTGCACATTAGGTGATATCCTGCCAGTGTTATTTGTTATTGCTGGTCTTATGAGTGTGAAGCAGTAGCTAACTTTTACTTTAATTTGTATTTCTCCTGGCCACAGTTGGATTCATATAGTGGTAAGTCATTGGATTTGCTCTTCAGTGAAGTACCTTTTCATATCCTTTGCCCATTTTTTCAAAGTTGTATCTATCTTTTTCTTTGCTGGAGCTCTTCGTATATTATAGCTATTTAATATTTACATAATATCTGCCAAATGCTTTACATGTATTTTTCTAAATCTGTCATTTTGTCTTTTATTTATTTATTTATTTTTTTGTTTTTGGCTAGGGCTGGTTTTGAACCTGCCACCTCCAGCATATGTGGCTGGCGCCCTACTCCTTAGAGCCTCAGGCGCTGCCCATCGTTTTGTCTTATAACATTGCATGTTTTTTTTTTTTTTTTTAAATATATCAAAGCGTTGTTTTTATTTTCATACGTGTGTGTTTATCTTTTGTTTTATGGCTGGATTTCCTATTGTGAGTAAAAATGTCTTCTCTCACCTTAGATTGTACACACACATACACAGGTTTTTGTACTTCAAGGTTAAATCATAGAAGCAAAGCAACTAGGGAAGACATATAAGGCATTTGACATTGTGCAATCATGGGAGTAGGTTCAACATTTTATTTGAGGCTGTTGTTATATTTCTTTTATGAAGGACAACTTCAGTTTGGTGTTGCTTTGAAAGAATCTTCACATTTCAAATGTGGTTTTCATATAAATTGACGTATTCCAAATACAGATTCCTTTTGCAAACATGACGTGGTTGAATACAAGCTAATAATTAATTGCCTGTCTTTCAGCTTTGGGACTTTTTAAAAATTCTTGTTCGCATGGACCATTTTACTTATATAAGATCAAAATTCATCTGACCAGGATGGAAGATGGAAGAAGAATCCCACACATAGGAGTGGTTTAGTGATGGTTTTCAGTTTTTCCTGCTATAACATTCTGTGATAAATCTTCCTTTCACAATTCTCATTGACATCATATCTGCAAATTTTTTTTCTGTAAATAGCTTTAAGAATAATGATTTTGTTTTTATTTTTTACCCACATTTGCAGAATTTGAGTGGATATCTGTAAATTATTTGTGGATATACAAGTTTCCAAATATAAGTACTCTGAATGTCTACATATGTTCAAGTGACTGGCTCTTTTTCAAATTAAGTAGAAGCAGTACAAGATTCAGAGTCAGAGGGGTGGGGAGCACAGTTACCAAAAAAAAAAAAATTGACAAGAGAGGAAATAAATAATGGCTTTCTCTTTAAAATAAATAGGGGCTATTTTGTCTCATTTGGGAGTTGTTTGCTTCCATTTTCCCACAGCTGAGGGCATGTACTTGTGTCTGCACATACACTTATGTAGAATTCAGTGGAAAGGGTAAATGCTTGAGAGTTTCCATGTAAGAACAGAATGAAATACTGAATGAGAGGGCTGCCAGGTGTCTTTGAAGAGAAACTTAAGTGGGAGACAAACAGAACAATTTGACAAACTCTTGAGACTGCAATAGTGTAAAATACAGAGATTATCGATACAGAGAAGATTAGCATTGCCCCTGTGCAAGGATGACATGCAAATTTGTGAAGTGTTCCATATTTTTAAGAACTAAAAGTAGATCTACCATTTGATCCAGTAATCCCTCTACTAGGTATCTATTCAGAGGAGGAGGAGTCATTTTACCAAAAAGACGGGTGTACTTAGCTGTTTATTGGAGCATAACTTACAATTGCAAAATTTGTAATCAACCCAAGTCCCCATAAATTTGTGAGTGGATTAACAAAACATGGTATATATATACTATGCAATACTATTCAGCCATGAGGAAGGATGAATTAAAAGCCTTTTGAAACAATTTGGGTGGAACTGGAGACCGTTATCCTAAGTGAAGCATCTAAAGAATGGGAAATCAAATGTCACAAGTACTCACTGCTAAACTGGAACTAACTGATGAGCACACATGTGCACAGAGAGAAGTAAAACTCACTGGGAATCAAGGAGGGGAAAGGGTGAAGGAGAAGTGGGTTAAAACCTATCTAATGGGTACAGTGAGCACTGTCTGGGTCATGGGCACACTTGTAATCTTGTCTCAAGCATAACAAAATTGGTATATATATATAACCACAAAATTTGTACTGCAGTAATTTTTTTTTTTAAAAAGTTGCTTTACTTTCTCCACTCCCTGCAAAGTTTTATGATCTTCAAAGCATGCTAGAGTTTAAAATAAAATATCTACTTCTAGTCCAAGTAGAAGATACTGGACTAAGAAGGGCTATTAAACAACAAAAAAAGAAATTAGGGGCTTGGCACCCAAAGCTCAGTGAGTAGGGTGCTAGCCACATACACTAAAGCTGGTGGGTTGGAGCACGGCCTGGACCTGCTAAACAATGACAGCTGCAACCCAAAAATAGCCGGGTGTTGTGGCGGGCACCTGTAGTCCCAGCTACTCAGGAGGCTGAGGCAAGAGAATTGCTTAATCCCAAGAGTTTGAGGTTGCTGCGAGCTGTGATGCCACGGCACTCTTAACAAGGGTGACATAGTGAGACTCCGTCTCAAAAAAAAAAAAAAAAAAGAAAAAGAAAGAAATTATGCATTATAGTGAAAATAGAATAAAGGATTTTAAAGGCAGAACTGATTTGACCCACTAGGCCTATTAGAAAAAATTCCCACTAAGTCTCTCTGTGTTCATTTTTCATTTCCCTTTCTACTGGCTAACTTTTGTTGGCTATTTTGTTCCTCTTTATTCTGTGTAGATAGTATTTAAAAAGCTCAGTGGGTAGAGCACTGGCCACATACACCGGGGCTGGCAGGGTTTGAACCCAGCCTGGGTCTGCTAAAACAACAGTGACAACTGCAACAACAACAACAACAAAAATAGCCCAGCATTGTGGCAGGTGCCTGTAGACCCAGCTACTTAGGGGGCAAGAGAATTGCATAAGCCCAAGAGTCTAAGGCTGCTGTAAGCTGTGATGCCGTGGCGCTCTACCCAGGGTGACAACTTGAGACTGTCTCAACCTCCATAAATAAATAAATAAAAAAATAAATAAAAAGGATAATTATGTCTTTATATAATATAATCCTGTGTGTGCAGAGGTATTTCACATTCCCTCGGACATGTGATTTTCCTGTATTATTGGTAATATGTTTTCACTTATCCCACATTTTTGAGTACCTGTTGTAACCACTGACAGATGCTTTGGATTTCAGAGTGAAGAAAATTCGGGGGTTTAGAATGTAAGAGCAAAAATGGTCTGCACAAAGACTAAACCCATAACTGGCTTTTTAACCTTCATGTTTTAATCAAGCAAGCAAACCAGCCAGCTTTCCCCACCCCCCACCCCCCCCAATATAGAATGGCTTCTAAAATCCTGAAACTTGTTGCTGTTACGAAGTATAACCTTTAAGGTGTCATCTCTCTCTCTCTCTCTCTCTCTCTTTTTTTTGAGATACAGTCTCACTTTGTTGCCCAGGCTAGAGTACTATGGCATCAGCCTAGCTCACAGCAAAACTGGGTTCAAACAATCCTCCTGCCTCAGTTTGCTAAGTAGCTGGGACTACAGGTGCCCACCATAAAGCCTGGTTAATTTTTTCTGTTTTTTATTTTTATCTCTTTTTTAGTAGAGATGGGTTCTTACTCTTGCTCAGGCTGGTCTTAAACTCCTGAGCTCAAGAGATCCTCCCATCTTGGTCTTCCAGAGTGCTAGGATTACAGGCATGAGCCATTGCATTAGCCTCATCTTCAATTTCTGTTATTGCGATGGGAGGTACGCTGGGTGTGGTGGCGCATACCTGTAATCTCAGCACTATGGGAGGCTGAGGTGGGAGGATCCCTCAGGAGTTGGAGACCAGCCTGAGTAAGGGCAAGACCCTATCTCTATTAAAAATAGAAATAAATTAAATGTGGGTTGTGATGGGCACTGAGGAGGCTGAGGCAGGAGGATTGCCTGAGCCATGGTGTTTCAGGCTATAGTGAGCTATGATCATGCCATTGTACTCCACCCCAGGAGATAGAGCAAAACCCTGTCTCTACTTAAAAAAAAAAAAAAAAAAAAAAAAAAAGAAGAAAGAAAGAAAATGGGGCAGCACCCATGACTCAGTGGGTAGGGCGCCAGCCCCATATGCCGAGGGTGGTGGGTTCAAATCCAGCCCTGGCCAAACTGCAACAAAAAAATAGCCAGGTGTTCTGGTGGGCGCCTGTAATCCCAGCTACTAAGGGAGGCTGAGGCAAGAGAATCACCTAAGCCCAAGGATTTGGAGGTTGCTGTGAGCTGTGACACAATGGCACTTTACCAAGGGTTAATAAGTGAGACTCTGTCTCAAAAAAAAAAAAGGAGGGGGGTAGATAATGCCTTGGAACTTTTATTAAAATTATATTGGCAGCCATGCCACATGAAAACCTAACAATTCCACTGAGATTTCTAACATTGATGCCATTAATGAAAGTCTTATATGTGAAAGTAACAAATAAGACCTTATAATAAGATTCTTTTGTAGTATGTGAAGAAGTAAAATTAATAGGTTGTCACTATACTGTGCTGCTGCATTTCTATTTAACATTTGCACCTATACTGTGCTGCTGCATTTCTGTTTAACATTTGTACCATATATAGGGAACCAGAAATTATTGTTTTAGAATTTAAAAATTATATCTTATTAAACATTTAAGAGTATTACATGATAAAGATCAGAAAAAGGGGTAAATTTACTAGGGTAAGTGGAACCCAAGCAAAAGCTTTTTCCATATCTGTATTCCACACTTTACAAAGTAGAAATTGGTTTTGCCTTTTTTGCCCCTAATTCCTGAGTGGAAGTCCTTTTTGAGACTTCAAAAGGAAGGCTGTAAATAAGGAAATACATTAGAAAGAAATCAGATTGCTTTTCACAAAATAGTTTCAGACTAGAGATTAATAGTGAACACTTGAAAGTTAACATGGGAACTCTGAGGCTCTCATTGGTACATCTTGGTGAATAAATGATTTCTTCCATGTGTTTCCCCTATGTCCCAATGTGCTGCCCATTTCTCTTGGAAAAAGTCATTTGTTCTTTCTCAACTGGCCATTATTGGTTCTTGCCCTAAATTGCCTCTTTCCTTTGTTTACCATAGTAGGCCTTTTCTGCTGGTAGAAGGTGTGGATTATTCTCTGCAAAACAAGAATAATCATCAGAATACATCTCTCTTAAGTCATTACTTTGATCATCATGACCTATACTCTTCAGGTATCTTGGCTTATTGATCATGTTAAAACTAAGTTCCCCTCCTGGCCCCAGTGTGAGGTCCTACTTTGTCAAGCCCAGAATTGCTGCACTTAACTGGCATCATTTGTCAGATTAGCAGCTCTGGCTACCCTTGCACCCAGCTATATTGAAATCCTGCTGTTCCTTTTGTACCAAATGTAAGGTTCATTTCTCTACTGTATTCTTCAAGTGCTTTCCTGTTCTATAAATATCTGGGTGGCACTATCCAATTCACATTTAATTGCCAAAGCATGAATTTGGTACTAT